>JAYESA010000014.1:27796206-28074203 GCA_036927795.1 Iris macrosiphon | reverse complement strand
GATTCTTCTCCAGCACCATGAATATCAATTCTTTCAAAGTGCGATAGAATATGCTAGTGTATTGTTCCACTACCATAGCAAAGATCGGATGTACGCTGGGAGTGGCCACAATATCGGTAAATTTCCCTCCAGGAATGACTGCAGAGGATGTTGCCACATTCGTTGTTTCAACAGATGGCGCGACAAAAGAAGGGACACTAGCAATGATTGAAATTATTGGAATGCTCGACGAATGGGGCACAATCGAGATGGTGGGTTCATCCTTCTCTAATGTTATTTGAACTGCTACTGGCGGTACGACATCCGAGAATGGTGCAGATAAAAGATCAGCAGTTTTGGGATATGCTTCTTCGACGATAGGCACCGCCTTTTTATTTGCTGGATCCGCAACAAAGTCAGAAGTTGTGTCAACTCTGCCCTCCTCCAAAAATTCTTCGCCTAAAAAGAAGACAAGAGAAAGTTAATATCAATTTGATGTTAATTTTCCTAAAAGAAGCATAAAGACAACATTTACCCATGGCCGATGGTATGTATGTTGCATTTGCAGCCTGTATAGCTAAATCATTTCTTAATGATGCTAAACAAGCTGTCATACCTGGAGAAGAGGGTGCACTAACTGACACTTGAGGGTAGTCATCCCAGTCGTCATCCAGATCCACTCGAGGTTCATCGGGTGGAATCTCGCTTGAGATACTTACAGACGAAGGAGGGGCTAGGCCCATTATTTGTCTGGATAAAGGTATGTTGATTCTTATTATGCTCGACCTCGAAAGCGATCTCGAAGCACTACCAGCAACGGTGGTAGCGGCAGCAATCACGGGCAAAGAATCTCTAGCACTGTCAACTGGAACTGTGGAGGTTCCCTCTCTAAAAGGTGAAGGACCTCTGATCAAAAAATTATCCCCAACAGGGGAAACAATAGGCTCACTCCTAGAGTCCCCCTTGGTGGAAGTCCTTTTAGGACCTCTGACAGTCTGCTTCTTCTTGCGGGGGGAAGGCTCTTTCAGAGTGGAAGCCTTTTGTCACGACCCGCACCTGGAATTGGGGTACGAGTACGTGGGTACGTCCAGCCTACGCCGCAGCATCGGCGGTAGAACACTGTCAAGGTCAAGATACTATCTAGCAAATCTCACACAAGCATCCAATCTCCATAAGGAGGCACGGATGACACAAAATAATACGAACACACACTCAATCACATGACTACAGCACGATAAGATATCGAACAAATAAAATTAATACAACACAAGTCTAAATATAATAATCTAACTAAACAATATCCAAGTCTCATCAAAAATGCCGGAGACAAATTCGGTACCAAAATAGTCTACTAAAAGAACTAATCAGAAAACTAGAAGAATTAGTGATTCCGGCTAGACCTCCCGGAATCACAACTAACTACCAAGCCCAAGTTGCAGCTACTCACCATATGGTCCATAAAGTGTCGGACACCGGTCCTCTAAGGCATAGTCTGGAAAAATGTTTTCAGTCAGGAAGGAGCAAAGTACAAATCTCAAATAACAGTTCCATTTAATTGATAAGGACTATAAAGCAATAAACATATGATGCTAGATACTGAGAAGACAGTGAAATAAATGTAATGGCAATTAAAGAGACAGGCAATGTAAAGAGACATGCAAAATAGGCAAGTCCAATCTATCATGTACGATGTCTAATATACATGACACGTGACACGTGGATCCAACCATGACACGTCACGATACACGAGCAAGTCCAATCTATCATGTACGATGTCTAATATACATGTCGTGTACAATGTCAAATGATAATCAAGGTAACATCTCATGACTGCAGATCCAACCTATACTAGTCCGTGTAGCACAGTGTCAAGGATTCAGATGTAACATTTCTAGATTATTGAACTTATAGAAATTATCAACAATTGGAAATTATCAGAGAATGTACTTGTCTTGGGTCCTTAGCTGGTAATTATTGATGTCCTGTTCCAGAGTATCTCCTGGATGAAGCAACAGTCCTATAAACATATCACAATATCACTTGTATAAGGTGCTACCCTAACACACAGTCTATAAACACTGAATTCTGGACTACTCTAGGTATGATACTGGTTACCTAGGATCACCTAGTAGATTCACCAATAAATCATATTATCAATAATTAAATCAATACATATATATATGGTTATACCAAATTATATACAAAATATGTATAAATGTATACTCATAATAGAATTTTAACATATATATATATATATATAAGCTGAAAAATGCATACCGTATTTTATACGTATACCAGGAATATATATATATATATATACATATATACTGAATGTACACATATATATATTTATATACACCAATTAATACATATACCAAATACGTATATATATATATATACCCAAAATATATATTATGCTACATTTATTTATATATGCCAAATTATGTTTTTATTAAACATATACCAATTAACATATACTAATTTGAATTAAAACATACACCTAAATACATACCAATATACGTATACGCATTTATATACATATATATATCTACACATTAACTAACATATACTAATACATATACAAAATATATATATACTATACATATATATGCTAAACATTAATTAATAAATAATATACGTATACAAATATAAATATATACTCATACGTATATACGTATGTATATATATATACATATATATATATATATATATATATATATATATATATATATATATATATATATATATACATATATATATATATATGTATACAAGAAGAAGGAAGAGGGAGAGGAGAATGGGAGCTCACTGTGATGGGGTCGGCCGGCCGCCTGACCGGGGAGGATGGCCGAATCTCTGTTGGTGGTGGTGGTGTTAGATGTAGGGAGGAAGAGCAGCCGGGTTGTCGAGCAGCAGGGGGCCGGAGCACACAGCAGGGGAGGGGAGTCGGCTGCTGGGTCGGGTGATGTAGGAGGCCGGAGGGAGTGTCTACCGGAGGTCGGGAAGCTCGGTGCGGCAATGGAGATGATGATAACGGTGGTGGCGTTGGGAGGTTGTAGGCCAGCGGGGGGTGGCGAGTCGGGCTGTGCAGGTGGAGGGAGGACTGCAGCGGCCGCCGGACGCGTCGAGGCAGCGCCGGCCGGGGTCGGGCTCAGTCGCCGGAGAAGGAAGAGGGCCGCCGGGGTACACAGCAGGGAATGGTCGGGTGAACAGTGTTCCCCCCCTTCTTTCTCTTTGAATTCTAATAAAGGGAAGAAGAAGAAAAGAAGAAGAAAAGAAGAAAAGAAGAAAAGAAAGAGAAGAAGAAAGGAAGAAGGAGAAGAAGAAAGGAGAAACTCCTACGTTGGAGGCTTGTGAGAATGTGGGGGCTTGTGAGGTGGGGCTACCTAGGTTTTTGGGGATTAGGGTTTGATGTGACATGACATTATATAGGGAGAGAGGGTGTGTGAATTTAAGGGTGAGGATGGACCCATTAAATGAGTGGTCCAGATTTGTCATGAGGGAAAAATAATTCATGTAGGAATGAGGGTGAGGTTTAGTTAAAAATTAATAGGGCTCCCTCATTGGTTTAAACAAATGGGTGTTGACACCAAAAATACAAATGTGCAAATTAGCCCCCTTAAATTTGGTTATTTGCACAGACGCATGAAATGACGAAAATTTGGCGGACGATTCGGTGTCCGGTGTTTTGTAGGGTCAGGGGGCGCTATATGATCGGTATGGGCTCAATTAGCAGGGCACTGGAATTAAATTGGGATTTTCAGAATCGGTTTAAATAGTATCCTCAATTTAATTAAAAATAAATGTAAGTTGTGTTCTAAAATTAATTAGGAGTACAAGGGGCCAAAATCAGGTCAGGTCATCAATACCAATAATGAAGTAGACTCAGAACAGGATATTATCCTAATTTGGGTAGCACGAAAAATAGGTCAAGATTGCCTCAAATTTCGATTGGAACGCACAACGATACAAAAATAGGAGTTTATTAAATAACGTCCGCGATGATTTTTGTGCGGCTAGAAATAATGCACAGAGAGCATAATTATGAGTTGCAAAAATAGCAGAATGGAAGGCGGGCATGTCTAGGGCAAGATTGTGAAATTTGTTGGAAGACAAAAGTCAGGATAGCGCTCCAAATATCGAAGCAAAGGCAATGCGCAATAATTAAATAAAATACGGTAATTAATTACAATCTCCAATAAATAAATTCTAGATAAAACAATTAAATACAGAATTCTATAATTCGGACAGGTGTTCATCTACTGGCTTCTACGTCAAGTCTGCTAGCTCAAAATAAATGAACACTGTATATAATTATATATTTAATTACACATCTCACATAATTATTTAAATTAAATACTTATCATGCAATTACTTAATTGTAACTACCATAATATCAAATATTATAAAAAGTCGAAAATATCCCTGTTTTTGGAACGTGGTAGTGACAAGTCTACCCTCCATAAAAGAATTTCGTCCTCGAAATTTAAAATCCTCATAGTAGTGTTTATTCATACACATTATTATTTTCCCTCAAAGTTTAAATTCATCAACCATGAAATTAGGTAATAATCCACAATGTCCTTTCACAATTTCAAAAATTCTGAAATTATTGCATTCCGGAAAAATCCTCGAAATAAAATCAAAGTCCATTTTTATCAAAACTTTCCTTGAAAGTTTTAGTTAATAATTCAATACTCAGAATTTAATATCCACTCCTCTAATTTGATTTTTATCAATGCACATATAGAAAATGTAAATCTCATCCCAAAAAGTTTGAATTCAAACACTAATCCATCAATGATCTTATTCCTCAGTTTTTCCCTTTTCCTTAAAGTACTCAACAATGCGATACTTATGGATTCTCCAAATATCATCCATAATATAAAATTTAAAATTCATAACTTGCAGTCAAAAAATAAAAATAATAATAATCTCCTTAATTTTCCAAATTTTAATAACCAATTTAATCATATCATAATCTTCCTGGAATTAATAAACCACCAATTATGCCATGTTAATTTCTTAACCCTCTATTTAAATCAATGTTTATCCTCGAATTTTAATTATCTTGTCTCTCTTGTCAAGTCATAACCCCTTCATGAATCTTCGTCATGGTCAAACCCCAATAATCATGGTCCAAGAAAAATCTTTCCTACAATCATACAACATGCAATCTAAGGGAAATATGTACGATCATGGTGTCTTTTGTCATGGTATTACAGTCTCTGCATCAGGGTGTACTACTAACTATATTCTAACAAAAATCATGAATACAAGCTACAGTACTAGGGAATCGATCGATCAGAAGACGAAAAAGAACATGAGGAAAGAAAGAAGGACCTACTAACATATTCTTGCAGTATCTTCTATCTCTAACATACACTTAATTCTGGCACATTCACTAACTAATTCCTATTCCTGTACACTGATATCCATATCAACTAATTATTAGTCCACAAGACATCCATGATTACATCCTCATTGCATACACTTGCCTCTTGATACCTAAATCTGATACCAAAAATCTTTAATATATCCATGGTTTAATAATGCATCCAAGGTTTGATACCTCTATCTCTTTAGTACCCTAGTTTTTACTACCAGCACACTCACTGCTAGCTCTTTACCTACTACAACCGTTGATACTATTTATCCTTATCACTCAAGTGCATATCAAATACAACACATCATACTAAGTACTGCTCTATCCAATACAATCCTAGATGAACACCTAAGTGTGTTGGCAGTGAAATCTCAATCATGCTCAAGCCAACATATCCTTACACATGCATCTTATCTACTTATATACTAATATATCTCTCACTATAAGATTTTATCCTCAAATAAAATTCCTCAAAATAACTCCTCGAATAAATTTTTTTTTTTTTTATATGCATACACTTTCCTCAAGATCAATTATCTAAATACTGAAACAAAAATTTAATCACTCAAAAATCCTTACAGCTTGTCTAGGTTTATTGAATAGAATCTGAATCCTCAAAAAGTTTTAATGACAATATCTCAACTTCTCAAAATTCAAAATTTTGAAATTCATTTTCAATCCTCAATTTAAAATTTAAATCCATATCTTGTAGTCCAATAGCCCTAGTGTTATCTTTCTCACTGTCCTCATCGCCGTGTGTCATCAAATAATACCATAAATCAGTCTGTAAATTTATCTTGATATGAAATCAAACCCTACATTGAAGCCAAAATCCTAATTTAATAACTAATTAACAATAATCAAATTCAATATCAATAAGTGAGAATGAGCGAAATACAAGAGAAATGTTTTAAATTGGGAATTTAATGAGAATCTCAGGGGTCATCCCAGGAATCTCTCAAGGAATTGTAATTGAGTATTCGCTCTCATCCTAGTATCCTATATCCTAGATTCTATCGCAGGCACGCAGTAGTGTAACAAAGATGCCACACTACTACGACATCGCACAACTTGCGAAGTCTGACCTGCATGGGCCACCACTAAAAATGTGTCACGACCCGCACCCGGAATTGGGACACGAGTACGTGGGTACGTCCAGCCTACGCCGTAGCATCGACGGTAGAACGCTGTCAAGGTCAAGATACTATCTAGCAAATCTCACACAAGCATCCAATCTCCATAAGGAGGCACGGATGACACAAAATAATATGAACACACACTCAATCACATGACTACAGCACGATAAGATATCGAACAAATAAAATTAATACAACACAAGTCTAAATGTAATAATCTAACTAAACAATATCCAAGTCTCATCAAAAATGCCGGAGACAAATCCGGTACCAAAATAGTCTACTAAAAGAACTAATCAGAAAACTAGAAGAATTAGTGATTCCGGCTAGACCTCCCTAAATCACAACTAACTACCAAGCCCAAGTTGCAGCTACTCACCATATGGTCCATAAAGTGTCGGACACCGGTCCTCTAAGGCATAGTCTGGAAAAATGTTTCCAGTCAGGAAGGAGCAAAGTACAAATCTCAAATAACAGTTCCATTTAATTGATAAGGACTATAAAGCAATAAACATATAATGCTAGATACTGAGAAGACAGTGAAATAAATGTAATGGCAATTAAAGAGACAGGCAATGTAAAGAGACATGCAAAATAGGCAATGTGATATAGTCAGTGCATAGAAGAAATGGAAAGAACAAGGTACAGTATCATATACGGGTGATGTAGTATATGATTTAAAATAGGGGACTGTAATCTATTCTAAGTGTTTGAAATAGTAGTTTCAAAATGTGATCGGCTTGGGAACATGTACGATAGCTATAGGGCGTGGCTAATCATATGTGAAGAGCATGATTAACACTTACATTGTTCTATACTGCAATAAGAGGTTATGATCACATTTCTTACTAACTACTTCCCCGCCCCCAACTAGTACTGTGGATCCAACCATGACACGTCACGATACACGAGCAAGTCCAATCTATCATGTACGATGTCTAATATACATGTCGTGTACAATGTCAAACGATAATCAAGGTAACATCTCACGACTGCAGATCCAAGCTATACTAGTCCGTGTAGCACAGTGTCAAGGATTCAGATGTAACATTTCTAGATTATTGAACTTATAGAAATTATCAACAATTGAAAATTATCAGAGAATGTACTTGTCTTGGGTCCTTAGCTGGTAATTATTGATGTCCTGTTCCAGAGTATCTCCTGGATGAAGCAACAGTCCTATAAACATATCACAATATCGCTTGTATCAGATGCTACCCTAACACACAGTCTATAAACACTGAATTCTGGACTACTCTAGGTATGATACTGGTTACCTAGGATCACCTAGTAGATTCACCAATAAATCATATTATCAATAATTAAATTAATACATATATATATGGTTATACCAAATTATATACAAAATATGTATAAATGTATACTCATAATAGAATTTTAACATATATATATATATAAGCTGAAAAATGCATACCGTATTTTATACGTATACCAGGAATATATATATAGGGAGAAGAAGAAAAGAAGAAAAGAAGAAAAGAAAGAGAAGAAGAAAGGAAGAAGGAGAAGAAGAAAGGAGAAACTCCTACGTTGGAGGCTTGTGAGAATGTGGGGGCTTGTGAGGTGGGGCTACCTAGGTTTTTGGGGATTAGGGTTTGATGTGACATGACATTATATAGGGAGAGAGGGTGTATGAATTTAAGGGTGAGGATGGACCCATTAAATGAGTGGTCCAAATTTGTCATGAGGGAAAAATAATTCATGTAGGAATGAGGGTAAGGTTTAGTTAAAAATTAATAGGGCTCCCTCATTGGTTTAAACAAATGGATGTTGACACCAAAAATGCAAATGTGCAAATTAGCCTCCTTAAATTTGGGTATTTGCACAGACGCATGAAATGACGAAAATTTGGCAGGCGATTCGGTGTCCGGTGTTTTGTAGGGTCAGGGGGCGCTATATGATCGGTATGGGCTCAATTAGCAGGGCACTGGAATTAAATTGGGATTTTCAGAATCGGTTTAAATAGTATCCTCAATTTAATTAGAAATAAATGCAAGTTGTGTTCTAAAATTAATTAGGAGTACAAGGGCCAAAATCAGGTCAGGTCATCAATACCAATAATGAAGTAGACTCGGAACAGGATATTACCCTAATTTGGGTCGCACGAAAAATAGGTCAAGATTGCCTCAAATTTCGATTGGAACGCACAACGATACAAAAATAGGAGTTTATTAAATAACGTCCGCGACGATTTTTGTGCGGCTAGAAATAATGCACAGAGAGCATAATTATGAGTTGCAAAAATAGCAGAATGGAAGGCGGGCATGTTTAGGGCAAGATTGTAAAATTTGTTGGAAGACAAAAGTCAGGATAGCGCTCCAAATATCGAAGCAAAGGCAATGCGCAATAATTAAATAAAATACGGTAATTAATTACAATCTCCAATAAATAAATTCTAGATAAAACAATTAAATACATAATTCCATAATTCGGACAGGTGTTCATCTACTGGCTTCTAGGTCAAGTCTGCTAGCTCAAAATAAATGAATACTGTATATAATTATATATTTAATTATACATCTCACATAATTATTTAAATTAAATACTTATCATGCAATTACTTAATTGTAACTACCATAATATCAAATAATATAAAAAGTCAAAAATACCCCTGTTTTCGGAACGTGGTAGTGACACCTTTCGCTTATTGGAGATAATGAGAGGCTCTGTTGGCAGAGCTATTATGCCTCTCAGTATTATCAACAAGAAATCGTCTGCACCGGTAGTGTCTTCACCTTCATCAGAGGAGACGGATGGGATCTTCTCTCTTCCAGTGGACCTATGGGAGGGCATTCTGAAACTTTCATACACATCAAAATCACGATGGAAGGTATTGATGGACGCATAAAACTGTGCGTATGAGTGAAGAATGTGCAACTATGTGGAGATAGAAGTCGCGGGCACAGCAAAGATTGCACCAGTACAACCCATGATAAAGTACCGCCATTCTCTGGCTCCGTCGATAAGTCCACCTTTGGACCTGAAGCTGGTGATAGGATTTCCCACATACAACTGATCATACCCAAATTGCCTGGCAAAACGGCTAGGCAGATAGGGCTCCAAGTAGCAGTGGTCCTTACTTCTGTACAGCAGGTGGGAAGGTCTAATACAGACCAACCAGTAAAAGGCTTCAGGAGAAAGAATATTCTTTCCATGGCCCCCATCCTGAAATTTACTCCCCTGTTGATTCATATGTACGGGGGGGGGGGGACGACACAGAAGAGCTTCCAACCATGGGAAAAATTTAATGCTCGCCGACAATCCATGACGCTAGTCACATTCCAAAGGGAATTCTTGTAATTCAACAAGAAGTTATTTCCCGAACCGCTGGCAGATCCGGGAGACATCACTCTGGTGTTGTGAAGGATCAACCATCCCATCAGATATAGGAATGGTAATTCCACTCTGGGATATCATTCACGCTATGTATCATCAGCTAGCAGTCCATCAGTAATGGCCCTCAGGCCAGCTTGTATTTTGTATACCATGGCAGAAAGCAGGTCCAATCTTTCTCCAAATACCAAACGCACTGCAGGCCATAAGGTATTGCGATGAATGTGATCCGTAGACGCAATGCCAGGCACTACCAATCGGCATAGCCAGACAGAGAAGAAGCCAGCCAGTTAAACTTTCCTTAATAGAGGCTTGCGACAATGCCTCATATAACTGAAGACTTTAGTGCCTGCAGGATAATCCCCTATCTCCTCATCGAGAGCACAATCTAAAGCCCTTGTATCTTCAATAAGATTATCGACTGTGTTGGCACTAAGAATACTCAGCAGGTTCAAAGACTTATCTCTACTATCTACAACCTTGTCCTGCTTGGCATTTCTGGCCTGATGGAAGAAGAGGTAGGATACCCATTTGTTGATATGGGCCAAATCAGAGGGCTCTTTGTAGAAGGTGGTGCATGTAAGATAGTGGCTCATCAGTTTTTGGTACATCGCCACTGCCCGAGAGTTTGTATCCCTCAGCTCCCTGTTTGTGGGAACGTACTCTTCATAAGGAGTGTCCCCCATTGGAAGCTTTGAGATATCTGCCATCTCATGAAGGGCTAAGCCCAACTCACCTAGTGGAGTGGCAAAAGTCCCAGTAAGCGAGTTGTATCGCTCCATCAAAGCTAAGAATAAGTTGGGGTTGACAGGCAGCCCAACAATAGTGGCACTCACAGCCGCAAATAAGCCAATACTCTCCAGCTCTATCTGGAAGTGCTTCAGGGCCCAGGCAGTTAAACTGGCCCATCGAAGATTCTGGGGGCTAAGCCATCCACTAGTGCGAGGGCTAACCTTGGGGTACACTCCTCCCTACCCCATAAAGTCATTGTATAAAGTCATTATTTGAATCGGCTAGATCAGTGAAGTGTCTTCACTCGGGACGCCGCCCGACAGTAATCCTCTGAAAGGCATAACAGGGCCTGAAGGACTACTCACAAAGGCTCCTCGGTTCAATCAGTTCTTGTATAAGATCTTCCCTGGCCGGCCATAAAGATCTGGAGTCAGAGTCCATACCATCTTCCTGGGATGTGTGGCATGGAAGAATGCCGAGATAGGGTAACTCTGGGTATCCTTGGCAGATACATGACCGTGCCCTCAGCAAAAAATACCCAATCTTCCTTCTTGGGCTTTGTCTGGGATTGTTTATCTATAATATCCCCAAATAAGAAACCCAGTTTCTTACATTCAGTGCCGTCTATATACGTCAGGGGCTCCCCATTGATCATACTTAGCAACATTCGTTCTCCTTGGGACGAGATCAGAGTTCCCCTTTCTTGAGGATACTCATTTCCAGAGATAGGGAATGTCATATGGGACAAGTCCTCCATATAATTAGAATTCAGCATCCCAGCAGCAGAGCCCATCACTTCAGCCAAAGGAGGAATCTGCAGGTCCACTGCAAAAAGCAAGAAAAACAAGTCAGTTCTATGCTAGACGCTACACTCTTGCAGTATACGCCAAAGCCTAAAAGTCTGAGCTTTTATGCCAGACTACAAAAACTTGAGTCTTACGCTGGAACTTATTTCTAGTGCATAAAACTCAAGGCTGGCATTATATGCCAAAATCTAACAGTCTAAGCCTTTACGCCAGACTGCCAAAATTTGAGTTTTTACGCTGTAATTTACATCCAGCGCGTAAAACTCAAAGTTTGCAGTATACACCAAATTTTGACAGTCTGAACTTTTATGCCAGACTGCAAAAATATAGAGTTTTTACGCTGACACATTAGGAATGTGGGCGTATTGTTGCGCATACACGTGCAACATGTACGAAGGGTTCTCTATTTCTCTCAAAGCCTTTACCTGTGATGCTCGGAGCGCAGCTCGACGGTGGAGCACTTAGTTCAGAACGAGGCTCTCTCAGCCTAATGGGGGTTGCTCGTGCTTGAGCAGAGGAGCGAGATAAGAAAGCGACTTTCTTTCCCTTAGCAGTGGAGGCCTGTTTCGGTGCCATGACGAATCTGAGTTCTCAGAAAAGAGACGAAGACGAAGAGTTCTTGGAAAGAATGGGTTTTACAAGACAGATGAAGGGTTTTTCTCTCTCAGACCTTGGGCTATTTATAGAGTTCAGATAACTCTACGAATCCCTAACCAAATCCAATTTTTAATAGTCGGTTATGATTGGGGACCACGTCAGCCTATCATTTGAAAAAGAAGACGGACAGTCATACTGCGTAACGGATCCAGATTTTGCGCATAGAGCAAAGATCTATGGTTTTACGCTCAGAGGCTACAAATCTACGGTTTTACGCACAGAAGCTATAAATCTATGATTTTATGCTCAGAAGCTAACAGATTCTACGGATCTATAACTTTTTACATATCTTAAAGTCACGCAGGACAAAGTACGCGTACATCTTGACAATTTGGGTCTTATACTCGAGAAGGCCATTACAAGAGTTTGTGCAGAAAATGCTCCTTTTTGGCTATAAAACATTCCAAGTGCTTGAAACACACAGATGTCAGCATTGAAGATGACTCTTCTTCTTGGGCCATTGGAAGTTCATTCGAAGTCTAGCCAGAATCTTTTACATCTATGTTCAAGTATGGCATGTTCGACAGATATTTCTTGCCTTGTCACGAGAATATTTTGAGAAACCATTCTTGAAGATGATGTTCTGAACAGAAATTCTTCATATCAGAGAAGTGACAGTTCAGAATTCTATACGACTCCTCGTCCAAAAATAGCATGATAGTTGGATCTTCAAGACAACTTGATGCTAAAGAGCTTTTTTTCGTTACGCGTAAAAGTTGGGACATAACCGGATAAGCATTTATCAGAGTCAGCATAAACAATTACTCAGACATGCTGAAGCTGCGTATTATCAAACTTCCTCACAGCAAATATGGCAAATCAATGATGCGTAAAAAGAAGATAAATTTATTAATCATGATTACATATAACGAAAATCTATTTTACAAAGGATTTTTCATTAATATTCGAGGTCATGATTATATATGATGGAAATCCATTTTACAAAGGATTTTTCATTAATATTCAAGATCACGTCGGAAATCTATTACGCTGGGTTCTCGTCTGACGGAGATCTTCAGTTTTTCTTCTACGGTACTTTATCGGCTTCTCCGACCGATGAACAAGAAAATTGTCAATGGCGAAAGGATACAGAATTGGGCATGTATTCAAGCCTACCCCCCATGTGCCATTGGCGGCCATGCTCAGATTTGTGTTAGGGATTCAGACCCAACACAATACTAGAAGATACGGCCAAGCTGCCCACCTGGGTCCAGCTTCATAGTAGGGGAAAACACAGCTAGCATGCTGTGTGGTCCGATGAGACCCTTCCTCTCTACTTGGCGAGTTGTCATATAAAATTGCTGATTATTCCGAGCAAAGTAAGCTATGATATCCTTCCATTATCTATCATTGCAGAGGATATTTGCTCCAAGATATCTCTTTTTATGGCCCCCTACATGCTGGAAGAGCATGATCTTCTTCTTCCTCAGGTCAGTCCAATGAATCTCAGTAGCCATCTTCGTAGTGAAGAAAGTATGAGAAAACAGGTTCACTTGCTTGCCTTTATATAGGCAGAAGAGAACATACCAAATTCTAACAAATTCCTAAAATATCTATAAAAAATCAGCCTCGTAGAACGAGTCAAATTTAACCGTTTCATGCTTCATTTAAAGTATTTCAAATTATGAGGAATTTGAAAACTTTGTAGGGGGTCTTGTAGAAGCATGAAAATATGCTGGGGAATTATACGCATAAAACTCCCAAGATGCATAAAGTTCGCGTAAAGCAGAGATTCAGCGCTGTGTGGCATAAAATATGGCTTCAGAATAGTCTGTATAAAGCAGTACTCAAAGGCCGTTTTGGCGTAAAAAGGTTGCTACACCTCCCTCCGGCGTAAAATATATTTGCTTTTAATGCAGCATAAAGTTGTACGAGGAACTCTTCGTATTCCTCGAATGAACCTGTCAGACAAAATAGTGAACCTGACTCCTGACAAAGAGTACTGCACGACGATCGAGAGGACGGCTGTAATGATGATTCTGTACAGAGGCCCAGGCTATCGTTTAGTGACATATCCTTGATACGAGTCATTTTTTCGCATTCAAGGAATACACTGCCTATTTTCTATGGGCACAAATGAGTCTTTACGCTCAATATGAGAAAAAATTAGATGCCACGTCAAAAGCTGCCTCTCGTACAGAGCTCGAGGCATATCTCTGCATTTAATGCACGAGATTTTATTCCATTTTTAATGACTAGGAAAGCTAAAAACTGTGACTAATACGCTCACACCACCATCCTTGCATGTTACGCCAACCAGACTATTTTCAACTATAGGAGTACGCCATATGCTATCTCCTCGAAATACGTCAACTCAGGCTATATTTGTAAATGTATGTGATAAGGCTATTTAGCCCAGAATACGCTCAAGACCTCAGTCAGGAAGGATAATTGGCTAGTTTTACGCTGGTTATCTATTATTCATGCAGCAATAAGATTTACGCAGAATTTGGCTTTTATGCCAACAAGATAGCTATTTGGCTTTTACGCCAACAAGACAGCTAGTTGGCTTTTACGCCAATAAGATAGCTATTTGGCTTTTATGCCAACAAGACAGCTATTTGGCTTTTACACCAACAAGACAGCTATTTGGCTTTTACGCCAACAAGACAGCTATTTGGCTTTTATGCCAACCATCTTTACGCAAGGAGCAGTTACCTACGTGGCTTGCATGTCGTGATCTTCGATAAGTGATTATACGTATTACCTCATAATGGGATACGCGTCATACGCGGATTTAGGAGATCATTCAGACGTGGGTAGTAGTTATTATAACCGCCGCGTAAAGAGTGCAACTCTCTTCACAGTTTGGCTTCTATGCCGACTGGACAGTTACTGTGATCGAGCTCTATAAATAGAGGTCTTCGGTCACAGGAGGAAAAGAAAAAGGGGGCAGAGATCAAGAGGATCGAGGAGAGACCAAGAGATCAGAGAGAGAGAGAGAGAGAGAGAGAGAGTACATACAGAGAGTGTTGATTGACAACTTTGGCAACGAGAGTTCAATCCCTTCTGCCATCTTTGAAGCTTCTTCTTCTTCTGCAGCACTTCTTCATCATCATGTGGTCCAAAGGACAAAGTGATCGATCGCAGATCAGACTCCTATAGCAATATTTCTCCAGAATTATTTTTATTGTACTTAACATCCTCGTATAGGATTAATTGTACTTCCTTTTTTTTCTTGTTTGTAAACAAAGAAAGTGTTTCGTATAAACCTAGTTTTATTTTATTTTTTATCATCAAACACAGTTGGAAAACAGAATTCGGCCAAAATTCGGATGGGGTTCAATTCAAATTTTTGATCGTTGGGCTAGAAAATCAGGGATATTACTACTGTGCTAATTTCATACCAAAGGGATAACTGAGTTCGGTCCGAGTTCGGCATGAATTTGGCCCGAGTTCGATTTCTAAGTATGGTAGACTTTGTTAATGAATGTGGCATAATTTCATGGATAGCTTCGATGGTTTATTTGAGTGGACTAGGTTTCTGGGTATAGGTACTTTGATTTTCTAGTACAACTCAGCTTACATCGATCCTAGACTCAAATAAATAAAAAATTATATTTGAATAGATGCAATACAGACGACATGTAATAGCAGTGTTGAGGCTTCAGATTATGACAAATCAATGCATGGTTTAGTTAACTATCAAAATTAAGTTGACTGAGACTGGATGGGCCAACAATCTTCCCCATTTTGATAATTGACAAACTATGAATGATACTACAAGTCTTTGATATGCAAGGCTCCCCCGTAACTGTGGAGCAGTTGACATGCTGAAGGCAATATCTATCAAGTATTATCTTGTATTCTAGTATCATGTATGTCTTTCTCCCCCTTTGTCATTTGATCAAAATGGCATGCTCCCCCAAAATCATGAGATGACAAGAAAATAAGAGAATAAAGTGTATACAGGATAACATATGATAAAAAATAGCAAAAGAAATTTTATTTTATTTAAAATTTATTTATTTAAAAGAAAATATACAAAAGCAGATGTGTAGTGGAAACATTATAGTAGAATAACTAAAAGTAAACTTTTAAAATATTCAAAAATCTATTGAGTAACTAGTTATCATTGTCTTTATCTTCATCATCAGGTTCAACTATTCTATTTGGATCAAAGAAGGAATCAGTTAGGTCCAAATGTCGCTGAACATAGGGGTGATCAATGCAAAAACTTTGTTGACTTGGATTCTGGAGAATCAAAAAAGGTTTGACTCGGTGCTTCGATAGGGTATACTGGATGTCTATCAAAGTATTGCCAAGAGCCTGAGTCTGAAGAGTTTGGAGATGATCAGAAGCACGATTGCGTATATCTTCTTTGTGGAAGCGATCATACAACAGATTGAAAATAGACTCTAAGAGTTGAGGTTGTTCACCAATAGGAGGGTCGAAATTAGCAGGATGTGTGTTGGAGTTTGATGATGAGTTATATGGTAGAAGCATAGATGGCTCAATTCTCTGAACTCTATTGAGAGATAAAGGTTGTAAACTCCCTCGACCAAATTTAGGTTTACTTAGCTTAGATAAAGAGACTAGGTTTAATTTGGAGACAATTAGAATTAGATTTCAGTATTTTAGAATTTTTGTACAATATTATATCTCCTAGAGTACCTTACCGTTGCTTCGATAATTGGAGCACCTCACTAGCCATTGCCTTCCTACAAATTTCACAACCTTGTCCTAGACGTGCCCACCTACCATTCTGACCTTTGTGTAACTTATAATTATACTCTCTTGTGCTATATTTTAGTCGTAAAATAATCGTCACGGACGTTATTATTAAATTATAAATAATTCTAACTTTGTATCCTTATGCGTTCCAATCAAAATTGGAGACACAATCTTGACCCGTTTCGTGCAACCCAATTTATGATAATATTTTATTCTAAGTCTTCTATGTCCATGACACTTGTGTCCCACCTAATTTTAATTTTATGTACTTCTAATTAATTCGAGAACACCATGCGCACTAATTTAAATTAATTTAATCTAATTTTTATCTTTGTACAATTTTTTAATTGTTGGATACTTTTATGCAAAAGTGTATTAAAGTGTCCATACCATTGGACAATGCATGAAGAAACCTACTTTTCCCTTCACACGAATTTTCCCATAATTTTTGGAATATGAACGTGCAACATCGCCCCCTCAATTAAATCTATCCTTGCATTTTAAATAATGCAATTATAAACCCTCCAAACATCTCCATGACAAGTCAAGGCCTACTCCAAGGAGATGTTGACCACGCCCATACTCCTAGGTCAACAAAATCCTAAATTTTACATGTATAAATAAATTAATTTTCCTATATTATTTACAAACATCAAACCCACCCCTAAAATAACCTAGCCGAATAATATTCATCCCCATCTCCAACCCGTACACCACCTTCTCCCTTCTTCGACCGAACTTCCAGGCCGCCACCACCACAGCCCTCTTTCGCCTACACCCCCCTAACCGTCGGACCATCCCCAGGACGCCTGCACCCACCGGACCACCTTCATCCACCATCATCACCATCCCCTTCACCATCATCAACCCCCTAGCCAACCCAACTCCCCTTCCCCGACCTCCCTCAACCACCATCACTGTCGGCTACTAACCGCCACCTGCCTGACCACCGTCTCCACCACCCCAACATCACCTGCACCACCGCCATCAACCACCTTCACCATCATCAACGTTGCCATCACCACCCGCATCATTCCCCGTACCTCGACCAACCGAACACCCCACTCCGACTTCCCTCCGCCGCCAGACTCCACCAGCAATACCGCCCCAACACCACCATCCACCTACTGACCACCTCACCGACAAACCCCCACCGCCAAGCCGCCGATGCCGCCGCTGCCAAGGCTGCTGCCGCCGCTGCTGCAACTGCTACAGTTACTGTCGATACTGCCATTGTTCCCGTGCTCACCGGAGCACAGCCACCCCTCGCTGGCGACGACCCCACGAACGGCGGACACCACCCGGACACGAGCGACGCTGAGGTATATCCCTAGCAACCCGCATATGTACGTAGTAGTTAAATACGTATAAGTATATATGTATAGTTGTAGTTTATGTATTTATATATATATATTTATATATGTATTATTGTATTTATATAATGTATTTATATAATGTATTAATGTATTATTGTATATAATATCTAATTTATATATGTATTTATATATGTATTGTTGTATTTATATAATGTATTTATATACCATATCTAATATATTATATATATATATGTTTATTTAAATGTATATATATATAATGTACATTTGTATATATGTATATTTGTATATATGTATATATGTATTAGATGATGTATATGTATAAATATAAGTATTATATTGTGTTTATATACATACGTATATTTAAATATATATTTTATGTAAATACGAATTTACGTATATAAAATATATAGATGTTGTTATTTTTGTATATATATATATATATATATATATATATATATATATATATATATATATATATATATATGTATTGAATATATATGTATATATGTTATGTATGTATACATGTACTATGTTAGCATAAGTAATTAAGCATAATGTAATGTATTGATTAATAATTATTGTTCATAGGCATCCGAGACGGTGCTACCTTGAATACTGGTTCTGGAGCATTGCTTGTGCACACCAGAGTTTCAGACAAGTATACCTTGCCTTGTGTACTATTTAAATTCTGTATTATTAGTTGTATGTTTATATTATATAACTGTGTACGTCCGAGAGAGACTCGGGTGCAGTCAACGAAGGCGTTGACGTTAGGACTTGTGTCTGACCTAGTGTCTAGTGGAACCACCTAAAGTTGAGGAGTTATCGGTATGACTCCCCAGGCCTTGGCACGTATCATTACTCGTTACAACGTAAGTTCATGTAGGAACGCGTGCCTCATGACTAACTGACCATCAGTATGAGCAGTAAGTGTGATGGTATTTAGCTTAGTTATTTATTTCTTTAGAGACTTGTATTATAGTATGAGATGTCCACGCCGTATTCGCAACTTGTACATTAACATTTGGCGGGAAAGACAATTAGTAGTCGTATGGGACAGACAATTGGTTGCCGTAGTTTCAGAGTAAACTGTAGGGCCGTGAGCCTCAGTGTTACCCGGGTATGGGCCAGTGTTACCCGGTTATGGGCATATATGCTTGTCGATACATCCGGCAGAGGTTACTAGCTGCGCACTATCATGATTGGTGATGTAGTCAGCATATACTCCTGGCATCCAGTTTACAGCTAATGCCAGAAACTAGCCTCTGGCTTGACACTACGCTTTATACCTTTCACCTAACCATACGTACCAAGGTTGTCTTTAAAGTGCATTTCAATTAGATGGTTAGATCACCCTCGAGTTTTCACAGTATTTACTTTATAGCATACTTCTATGTATCTTGTTATGTCCCTCTGAGGACCTGGTCCCTTTCCAGATTTGGACGAGGCATATTATCCTACAGTGTACTGACCCGGACAGGCGACGAGGTACGCAACCGCGGAGGAGCTAGAGGTACTACCGTCAGAGTTTTCATGATTATTTGGTAGGCCTTCTGCCTAGGATTGGAGCATCATTACCTAGTCAGCCGATGCCTAGTCATTACTCTTTTTATCTGTCATTCAGCATTTTTATTTCGTCACAGTAGTGGGTTTGTTCCCACTAGACATCTTGGGTTGTACTTTGATATTTCAGACTGATGTTTATTTCCAGTATTTATTTTAGTACTTCTTGGTTATATTGTGGATGAGATTAGATTACTTGTTGTTGTTGATATTGGACTTGTCAGTAATTTAGGACAGCGTAGCACTCTTCGTTAGGATCTATTAAATTAGGATGTCCACGAAGATGTGTCAGCTGGCTATTGCCACGTGGCCTGGTCCCGTGTATATTGGGACTGGGGCGTGACAAAGGTTCCTCAAGATGTGGACAACTATCCAATAGAATATTGAAGTAGCTAAAAATGGTTGGCAAGTACATGGCATAGAGTAGTGTACGTCATTTCTTGCGACAATGAACCATTTGAGATAAGATGGTCTGGGGAATATTGAAGTTAATGCCAAAATACAAGTGGTATAAAGTTGACATTTCTATATAAGAGACCTCATCAAAGTAAGTCTTCTTAGGTAAAAAAGTTGAAAAGATAATACGATGCATTTCAAAGAAGTGACCATTCAAATATCGAGCATAAAATTTTCTAGGTGGACATTCAAGAGGATGATAAAGGATGTTTTTGAAAGAGTCTAGAGTTAAGCCATGGTCAAATTGAACTTGCATAACGTTGACTAGGGTTTGTCCGCCAGCAAAAATGCGTAGGATTTCACCCAAGTCATCGCATCGAATTCAATTGGGATGCCACAAACTCTAAATAAAATAGTATTATGTTCATATGTTAAGTTACAATAGAATATTTGAATAATATTGGTGTAAATATTGGTACTGGTTGCAACAAGTTCTTCAAGTTGATATTTTTGAAGAATAGGTAGATAGTCATTATGTTGGGAGAAAAGATCAATAGGATGGCCAAGACAGATGTATCTCTTAGAGAAGTCATTAAACCAATCATTTGACATTTTAAGACATCGAAAAGTGAAATGGTAGAATTCTCCTATTTTTGGCATAATAGGACAGAAAAGAGAGTCGAAAAAGGAATTAATTTTCCTTTTAGGGGCCATGTGGGCAGGATGTAGGAAGAAAAAAATTATTATGGAGGAGGGGATGTTTTTTGTTGGTCTGAATGAATGAGCCACGAAGAGATGTATAAATAGAGTAGCAGAAACCCAAATTAGGAAGAAGATTAATGGCATATCATATTCTAGAATTGAACTAACCGAGTTCGGTCCGAGCTCGGCCCGAGTTTGGTCCGAATTCTATGTACATTTATTTCCAGAATCTCAATATAACTTTAATCGATATTATTCCTTTCTTGACTTGATATAAATACAGAATAATAAGTGTTGAGTTAAATAGTACGTTTTCAAGAATTTAAATTATCACGGAGTAGCAGTAGGGGTCAAATTTCTGCTAGCGGTGGTTCGAAGACACTTAAATACCGTGTCGCTTAAGGTTATTTATATATTTTTGATAGAATGGCCCTTTCGTCTTGTATCCAAAATTTTCAAAACTTTTTAAAAAATATGACAAAATTTTTAAAGCATCTTATGATTCTTATATTTTATCAGAATCCAAAAGGCCTAATTCTCGACGGATAAAGTTGAATCGATTGTGTTTGGTGATAAATAAAAGAAATTGAAAACAGGTTTATACGAAACCCTTTCTTTGTTTACAAACAAGAAAAAAAGAAGTACAATTAATCCTATACGAGGATGTTATGTACAAAGAATAATTCTGGAAAAATATTGCTATAGGAGTCTGATCTGCGGTCAATCACTTTGTCCCTTGGACCACACGATGATGAAGAAGTGCTGTAGAAGAAGGAGAAGCTTCAAAGATTGCATGAGGGATTGAACTCTCGTTGCCAAAGTTGTCAATTAACACTCTTTGTATGTGCTCTCTCTCTGATCTCCTCTGTTTTTCTTTTTTTCGATCCTTCAACCTTTCTTCATGTGACTGAAGGTCTCTATTTATTGAGTTCAGTCACAGTAACTGACTAGTCGACATAGAAACCAAACAACGGAGAGAGTTGCACTTTTTACGCGGCAGTTACAATAAATGCTACCCATATATGAATGATCTCCTGAATCTGCGTGTGACGCATGTCCTATTATGAGGTAACGCGTATAATCGCTCATCGAAAATCATGGCATGCAAGCCACATAGGTAACTGCCCCTCGCGTAGAGATGGTTGGCATAAAAGCCAAATAACTGTCTCGTTGGCGTAAAATCCAAGTAGTTATCTTGTTGGCGTAAAAGCCAAGTAGCTGTCCTGTTGGCGTAAAAACCAAGTAGCTGTTCTGTTGGCATAAAAGCCAAATAGCTGTCCTATTGGCATAAAAGCCAAGTAGCTGTTCTGTTGGCGTAAAAGCCAAATAACTGTCCTGTTGGCTTAAAAGCCAAGTAGCTATTCTGTTGGCGTAAAAGCCAAATTTTGCGTAAAGCTTGATGCTGCATGGTTGGGTAACCCGCATAAACTAGCCAATTATCCTTCCTGACTGATATCTTGAGCGTATTCTCAGCCAAATTGCCTTATCACGTACTTTTGTAAATATAGCCTGAGTTGGCGTATTTTGAGAAGATAGCATACGGCGTACTCCAATAGTTGAAAATAGCCTGGTTGGCGTATTTCGAGGAGATAGCATACGGCGTACTCCTATAGTTGAAAATAGCCTGGTTGGTGTAATATGCAAGGATGGTGATGTGAACATATTAGCCCTAATTTTAGCTCTTCCAGCCATTAAAGGTAGAACCGAATCTCGTGCATTAAATACAGAGATCTGCCCCCATCTCGTGCATTAATTGCAGAGACGTGCCTCGATTTCTGTACGAAGAACAGCTTTTGACGTGGCTTCTGATTTTGTCTCATCTTGAGCGTAAAAAATCATCTCTGCCTGTGTAGAATAGGCAGCGTATTCCTTGAATGAGTAAAAATAACTTATATCAAGGATTATGTCACTAAACGACAGTCTGGATCTCTGTGCAGAATCATTATTACAGTCGTTCTCTCGATCGTCGTGCAGTACTCTTTGTCAGGAGTCAGGTTCACTGTTTCATCTGACAGGTTCATTCGAGGAACACGAAGAGTTCTTTGTACAACTTCATGCTGCAATAAAAGCAGACATAATTTATGCCGGAGCGGCGATATAGCAACCTTTTTATGCCGAAACAGTCTGGAAATACTGCTTTACATGGGTCGTTTTAGAGCTCTGTTTTATGCTGAATAGCGTTGAAGCTCTGTTGTACGCCAATGTCTCTGTAATCATATTTTATGCCATACAGTACTGGAGCTCTATTTTACACGGGCTTCATGCATATTGGGGATTTTACGCGTATAATTGCCCAGCGTATTTTTCATGCTTCTACAAGACCCCCTTCAAAGTTTTCAAATTTCTAGTAATTTAAAATACTTTGAATGAAGCATGAAACGGTCAAATTTGACTCATTCTGCGAGGCTAATTTCTCGACGAATTTATGGGAATTTGTTGGGATTTGGTATGTTCTCTTCTGTCTATAAAGGCAAGCGAGTGAACCTATTTTTCCACACTTCCTTCACCCAAAAAAAAAGATGGTCGCCGAGATCCATTGGGCTAATCTGAGGAAGAAGAAGATCATGTTCCTCCAGCATATAAGGAGCCATAAAAAGAGACGTCTTCGAGCAAATATCCTCTGCAACGATGGATCATGGAAGGATATCATAGCTTCCTTTGCTCGGGATGATCAGCAATTTCACATGGCGATTCGTCTAGGAGAGAGGAAGGGTCTCATTTGGCTACACAGCTTGCAAGTTGTATTTTCTCCCATTATGGTGCTGGACGAAGGTAGACAGTTTGGCCATGTCTTCCAGTATTATGTTGGGTCTAGATCCCAAACACAATTCTAGGGCGTGTCTGCCATGGCGTATGGAGGATAGGCTTAAATAATGCAGGCCCAATTTTGTATCCACCTGCCATTAATCATTTTCTTGTTAATCGACCGCAAAAGCCGATAAAGTGCCGTAGAAGAAGCAGAAAAAGATCTCCACCATTATGAGAATCTGGCACAACGGATTCCCGGTGTGATCTTAAATGAAAATAAGAAATCCTTTGTAGAAATAGATTTTCATCATATGTAATCATGATTAATAAACTTGTCTTCTTCTATGCATAGCTGATTTGCCATATTTGCTGTGAGGAAGTCTGATAATGTGCTGACTCTGATAAATGATTATCCGATCACGTTCCGACTTTTATGCGTAACAAAAGATGCGTAAAAAGCTCCTTAGCATTAAGTTTGTCTTGAAGATCCAACTGTCATGCTATTTTTGGACGAGCAGTCACATAAAAATTCTGAACGGTCACTTCTCTGATACGAAGAATTTTTGTTCAGACTATCATCTTCATGAATGGTTTCTCCAAAATCCCTTGAAATAGGGCGAGAAATGTCTGTCGAATAGGCCATACTTGAACTCTTATAAAAGATTCTGGCTAGACTTTGAATGAACTTCCAATGGCCCAAGAATAAAAGTCATCTTCAATGCTGTAAGTCCCCTGATTTTTCAAGAATTTTTAATTAGGATTTTTCACAATTTCCTGGAATTTTCTGAGATTTTTCTGTAATTAAAACTAAAGTATTTTATGATTAAATAATTTTTAATTGCTGTTAATTAATATTCAAATATTATGAAAATAATATTTTATGGTGTAAAATGGAAAGCCGGACATAGGGTAATTTTCTGCGAATTTATTGGACTCCGGAAACATTTTTTAAAGCCCTAAATACCAATATAAATAAACCCTAATTAAACCATAAAATAAATCGGATTTATTTGGAAATAAACCAAACCAAACCAACCCAGACCCGGTTCAACTGAACCGAACCCAGCCCTTAGCGGGTCGGATCTAAACCCGACCCGAAACCCGAATACCCGAAACTCGAACCAAACCGATCTCCTAACGGGTCGGGTCGAATCCGAATCGAACCCGACCCGAGACCCGAAACCCACACCGAAACCCTAATCCTAATCCTTACCGGAGTTACTGTTCCGGTGCCTCTTAATTTTTGTTCGATCTCCACGCCCGCGGTCGAAACCCTAGCCATCTCCGCCCGGACACCCGCAGCGCCCGCTTCGACCACCGCCTGAACCCTCACCCCGCAGCCCCAAGCCGACCTCGCCACCATCGCCTTCCCTCCTCTTATTTCTCCCCCGCCTCGATGAAATCCCCCAGCCATCTCCCCGACTGGACCACCACCTCATCCACCCTGCCTCTCCCTGCTCCTACCTGCTCGCCGGCAAACCACGCGCCGCCCTCGACAACTCCACCTCTTCCTCCTCTCTCCTCCACCCTCGACCAGCCCCCACCATCTTCTTCAACTCCCCGCTCCACCGTCGTCTCCTCCCCAAGCCTCGCTGGAACCCTACCCTCTCCTCCTCTCTCTCTGCCTCCGTCCTCCGACCTCGCCTCCTCCGTCCCCGATCATCTCCGGCGTCTACCCTCACCTCCTCCTCCCCAGAAGCTCATCGTCCCCCTCTCCAGCGCTGCCCTCCGCCACCCAGGTCGACGACTACGCCTCCCTCAGAGCTCCCGAGCGCCGCCTCGAGCCACCGGCACCATCATCGCCTCTGTCAAAGTTGCCCCGATGAGCCCTAGCCACTGGCCACCGGAACCCTAACCCTAGAACATCCGGCACAGTCGGACACAGCCCGGACACAGCACTGTGCTTGTAGAAGCATGAAAAATATGCCGGATAGCTCTACGCAGCATGGTGATGCAGAATAGCGTAAGCAGAGGACCTCAGAGCCATCAAGCGTACAAACGGAGCTTCTCTGCTGAGCACAGCGCAAAAATGAACTCAAGGACCATCCGCGTAAATGCAGTATGTCCAGGCCACTTCGGCGTAGAAAAGGTGCATCGCCTCTATGGCGTAAAACTCATCTGCTTTCAATGCAGCATTTAAAGCGTACGAGGAACGCTTCGTATTCCCCGAAATGAACCTGTCAAATCACGCAGTGAATCTGACGTCTGACTTCTGACAGAAAGCACTGCACGGCTACCCAGACGACGACGACAGGAATAATGGCAGACCACTCGGGACGCGCCCTACAATTAATGTGCAGGATGATGGCGGATCTCTGTATTTAATGCAGAAGATTTAATTAAATATCACCGAACCGTCGTTTACTGATGTCTCTTTGGCGTAAACTGCTTTTACGCGTACAAGGGAGTACGCTGCCTTGTTTTACACAGGCAGACGTAAGCTTCTTACGCTCCGCAGAAGGCAAACTGACTGCCACGTCAAAAGCTGCTCTTCGTACAGGGATCGAGGCACGTCTCTGTATTTAATGCCCGAAATGATGATAGGCCTTTGGAACACGCCTCTGCATTCAATGCACAGGGTGATGGCGGATCTCTGCATTTAATGCTAGAGATTTGATTATATCCCCAAGAGCCGTAATTCCGGCTAAGGATCACTCAGGCTTCTACGCCCATACGGCTTCTATGCCTACTCGGCTTCTATGCCTACTCGGCTTCTATGCCTACTTGGCTTCTATGCCATGCTAACAGCTATTGGCTTCTACGCCAACCTCTTCTACACAAGGGATACCTACCTACGTGGCTTCTACGCCGTGATCTTTGCAGCAGTTATACGCGTTTGTCCCTTAGTTGGACACGCGTCACACGCTCATACAAAAGATTATCTATATGCATGCAGTGGTTATTTTAACCATCGTGTAAAAGGGTGATGTACTTTCTACTTCTCGGTTTTTATACCGACTGAGTGGTCACTGTCACCAAAACTCTATAAATAGAGACCTCTATCGACAGAGGTCCAGGGTCGAAAAACTCGAACAAGGTCGAGAAATCAGAATCAAGAGAGTCAAAGAGTCTTTCGGAGAGAAGAATCCAGAGCTCAGGCAAAGAGTAGTGATCGACGACTTCGGCATCAAGCGTCCACCCTCTTCGGCAACCTTCGAAGCTGCTTCCCGTCTTCTACGACACTTTTTCACCATCGTGTGGTCCAAGGGCTAAAGTGATCGACTGCTGATCATACACCTATAGCAATATTTACCCAGATTTAAAAATTGTACTCGACGTCCTTGTATAGGATTAATTGTAAAAGCTTGTTTTGTAAACCAAAGAAACGGATTTCGTATAAACCTCGTCTTATATACATTCTTCTTTCGTTTATCACCATAAACAAGATGGCGACTCTGCTGGGGACTACTTTCTCTTCTGATGAGGAAGCGATTGCTCAACATGATACGGTATCCGTGGGATCCGTGAAGAAGACGCTGGTCGTTTAGTTCGACCAGTCTACCTACGAAGACATGCTTCGGACAGTGGGTAGCTCTCACGCTCTCTCTGTACAAGACAACAGGAAGCTACGCAAGGTCTGGATGCCCAAGACATCCACTACCATTCCTGTCGACTCTCCGATCTCTCCGACCAATGAGGTTGTAGCATTGCTTCCTCCGTGCCCTGCGCGTAAAATTCAGTCTCCCGTCTTCGGCGGAATAGATAAAACTCCTGGCAAGGCCTTAGTGCCAACCCAGAAGTATAACCCGCGCCCTGCGCATAAAATTCAGTCTCCCATCTTCGGCGGAATAGACAAAACTCCTGGCAAGTCCTTAGTGCCAACCCAGAAGTATAACCCGTGCCCTGCGCGTAATATTCAGTCTCCCGTCTCTAGCGGAATAGACAGAACTTCTGACAGTGCCGTAGCGCCAAATTAGAAGATCCAAACACGCTTCGCGTGTAAAAATGCATCTGCCCTCCACGGAGAAGCAGATGATCCCTGCAATCCACGCAAGGGAAAGCAAGCGACGGACTGCTCAAATTCCCGGCCTTTACGCCAGCAAGAGAACAATCTGCCCGCCCTCCGGATTACGCGAGGTACTGATGGCCGGCTGAGGACCTCCTCAGTTTTATGCCAGCCAGAATTATGCCAGAAGAGCTCCTCCAGCGTGAAGCAGACTCAATTTGCGGAAGAACAAGCTCCTCGGGGATTATCCGCTACCCAGATGGCCAACCTGTTGTATACGGGCGGCACAGGGAAACTTAGGGTTCCCAACATCCACATGCCCGCTGATGCGAACAGAAGGAACATGTCCTCTTCTTCTTCTTCTGTAAATCCTCCGGACCTGCGTGAATATCTGATCCAGAAATGCAAGGATAGGGGATCTTCCAGCATGTCTATTACGCCTCCAAGCGAGCACTATTGTAATAGTCATAGGATTGTCATTGATTATTGTTGTTCTAAAGCAAAATGGTCGGTTTTTGACCGGTTGAGCTACTCTCCGTCTTTCCAGGAAGAAGAGTCCACACACGCATCAGTGAACATGGCTTCACACATACCTAGAGGAAGGTCGAGCTCAAGGCGTCATCCCTCTAGAACTCCGAGCCGAAGGGGATTAAACTAGCTCCTTAGGAACACTGAAGCTGGGGTATTCCAAAACACCCGTTTGAGGTCACGACAACCGACTTCGTACTCTTCTGATTTCGATGCTGGGGGTCGCCAGTCCCCCGAATCAGATATTGAAAGTATAGAGTCAACTTCTACAGCGACCTATACTGATCCTTCAATGACACCCAGGGAGATGGGAGTCTATGCCATTGGAGATGAACGCGAGAAAGCTTCTCCATCGAGAAGCGCTGAGCAACGCATTACTATACTGGAGGCATCTCTGAAGGAGATGCAATCCATGATGGAGAACATGCACCAGATGATGCTGACTCAACACACGGCTGCTATGGCTCAAGCATCGGTCCCTCCAACTCAGATACGTGTGGGGGTGGACTTACCACCGTCCAACCCGATCCAAGAGCCTGCTCTTGACCAAGAGTCAGCAGTTCCTCCACTTCCTCACTCGAAAAATGCATTAACTACCATTGGAGTCGCGACGCAACCGATTCCCCACCACTCCGTGGTCCCGCTACCGGCTAAAAATCTGATGCAGGCAGTACGAGAGTTGAAAGCCCAATTCGATGCCTTGAAGCACAAATATCAGCTCAAGAAATTGGGAATCAACCAGCCTTACCCACCTTTCTGGGAAGAGGTCCCTTTCCCCCCGAGATACAAGCCGCAGACTATGGCTTTATTCGAGGGAAAAACATCACCAAGTCAGTACATGAACTACTTCAGTATGATGATGGTGTTACTACAAGGGAACGATGCCCTACTCACTCGGGTGTTCAAAGGCTGCCTCTCGGGAGTAGCTTATCAGTGGTACCGTAGCCTGGCGGACAACTGCATCTCGTCCTTCGAAGACTTCAAGGCTTTATTCTTCGCGCGATTCTACGAAGGAGGGATGGACATGTCTATGTCCTCTCTCATCGAAGTAAAGCAGAAGGAAAAAGAGGATGTTCGCACTTTCATCGAACATTTTTTCCATGCCACTTTACAAATGCCTCCCGGAGTTCCAGACTCGGCGTTGGTGGACATTTGTAGGAAGAACCTTCTTTCCGTAATCTCGGTGTTCACAGGACCATATCAGTTCCATGATTGGCCCTCATTCATCATCTCAGCGGTAGCCGCCGAAGACAACAGCCGGAAGGCGCGTGACAATGGCATCATGATCTCTGTCTCCGATAGAGGCAAGAGGTCATCTCCCAACAACGACCATCCCCGTGGTCCCAAAGGGAAGGAAGCCCTGACAATCAACACGTCTAGGCAAAAGACTGCAGCTACCACGCAGACAAGACCTGGGACTTCCAGGCCCATTGAAGTCTACTCTTTCGACGATGACGATATTCCGAGCATATTCGAGTGTCTCGTCAAGAGCGGCAAGATCACCCTCCCTGAGGAGAAGCGGCCCAGTGAAGTCGGCAGTATTAACAACCCTAAGTACTACATCTTCCACAGATACATACACCACCCTACAAAGGCATGTTATGTACTGAAGGGGAAGATCCAGGAGTTGATCGATGCTAAGGCCATCACTCTGTGGAACAGCGAGAAGACGGTCACGGCCAACATGATCTCCCTATAATTTGGCAATCTGCCTCCCCAAGACGTCCCGGACGGTGTGACACCTATATCCCGGACAACGATGAACATCGTCAATCTCCCTCCAGCTAGGGGTCAAAATCATGACCTGGTACCCCTAACCACCCGGCGGTGCGAGATTATGTGGGTTCATCCAGATTTGGTGTCGGAGCTCGAAGAAGAGACTAATGCTACTCAGGCTAAGTCTAGGAAGAACTCCAAATACAAACCATGCCATATGGTTGCCACTTCTTCGACATCAGACGAAGACGAGGTATTGGCCGCAACCCGTTCAGGGAGAGCTTACCTCAAGGACTACGGAGCGAGTCAGGAAGATGCACCGGCAGACACTACAGCTGCCAAGCCTTCAGAACCGGAGCTCGCCGTACCAGGAGCCGGTCTTTCAAGACCAACTTCGACGGACAAGGGGAAGCAAAAAGAAGTGCGCTTCGATAAACCTGTAAAAAATACTCAAAACAAAGGTTTAGAGAAGCCCTACAACTTCGACATCCTGGCCCAACTAGCCAATACACCAGCCAGGTTATCCATCTTCGAGCTACTCAGGCTCTCTCAAGACACTCGTCAAGTCCTGAGTGAAGCATTGATGCAGGCAGATGCATACTTGACCCATCTCAAGTCCCCTGACGAAGAACCCGTGGCATGTCCTCAATGCTACAGTGTGATGGAGGTGGTCCCAAATATCACTTTCACTCAAGATGACATGCTGTTAAAACATAATAGGCATGACAGACCCCTCTATTACACCGGATACGTCGGTTCCATAGAGGTCGACCGGATTCACATAGATCCGGGATCATCAATCAGCATCATTCCTCATAGTCTGCTCAGACCACTGAGGATCCCTACCAGCGAATTGGCTTATACCACCACTAGAATCGTAGATTTTAACGCAAGGAGAAGCAAGCCATTGGGGAAGATTTGGCTGAGGATCCAGATCGGTAACTTCAGATCGGTGGCTACATGCTATGTCATCGATTCAGAGGTATCCTACAACATCCTGCTGGGAAGACCATAGATCCACGACCACAACATCGTTCCTTCGACTCTACATCAATACTTCAAGTATGTAGATACTCAAGGAACAGTACAAACGGAGGTTGCTAACCTGAACCCGTTTAAAGGAGTGGAGTCCTACTACTCCGATGTCGTGTTGTACTCTCAAGACTACATAGAAGAGTCGTCAGGCGAAACAGAGAAGGAATCCCGCCGGGAGCCTGAAGAACCCTCTGTCGAACAACCATTGTCAATCAGAGTGAAAGGGCGAAGTACTCGTCCAAAAGCCATGGAGCCCATGGCTATCCACCTGAACAGAACCAGGTCAGGAACATGAGGTCGTCCTCTGGTGATCACTTTGAACCAGAAGCCTCCACCCTTGGTCATCAATCTTCGGCACGACAGGCAGTCGACTGATGTAAATACGGCCAGGAAAACGGTTTCCGATGATAATAAAGGACCTCTTTTCCAGTATACCGACGCTCAAATCCCAAATCAGGAATCCTTTTCCCATGACGATGTAGAGCCTATAGCACAGGAATTCTTGGCAGCTATAGATTCCTATCATCCCTACATATGGGAAGTGGCATCGTCATCTAATGTCACCACAACTTATGGACCGCATGAAGACTCTATCTTCATTGTTCCGCCCACTCGCAGCAATCAGCGTTCAATAGTCTTCGGTCGCAGGCGCGACGAACCAACTATACAAGAAGATTCCTTCAACGAAGATGCTGGTAAAATACAAATTCACAGGTACAACCCGCAAGCTTTAAAAATCATGCAAAGTATGGGTTACGACTTGAAGCTGGAACTAGGTCTCAGCTACGGGAAAGGCAGATGGATGCCGCTACTCGGCAATCCCCACTATCAACGAACTCGCTTCGGTTTAGTGTACGCCACCTCCCTTGCAACTTCCGAGTCGAACGAGGATATCCTTCCCTCTTTTCAAGACGGTTCGTCGCCCTCCGACTCATCTGAGGCCCTCGAACAAACATTATCAGTAAATATGGTAGTGGCAAACGAACCAGAATCTGAGCCGTTTGAGAACGACTCTTGGGCTCAACAAATGGATACACAATGGGAATTCCGGTTCGAGCAAAGAGAACCTCCCACTGAAGATGAAGTAATCCAGATCAATGTTGGGAATAAACTTTTGCCAAAGCCGATATTTATCAGTAACAATCTTTCCCCAGCTGAAAGGGAAGAAGTTATCCAGCTGATAAAAGAATACATCGACGTCTTTGCGTAGAATTATGAGGATATGCCCGGCCTTGATCCAAGGGTGGCTACTCATAAACTCAACATATTGCCCGATTCGAAGCCTGTGAAGCAGCACCAACGCCGGTTTTGCCCGGACATGATGGACGCCATTGAAGCTGAAATCAAAAAGTTGATAGCCTGCAGGTTTATTCGTGAAGAGCAACATCCCGACTGGGTCGCCAATATTGTCCAGGTCATAAAGAAAAATAGGAAAGTCCGTGTCTGCATCTATTACCGAGATCTGAACGCAGCCTGCCCAAAGGATGAGTTCCCTCTTCCCATCACAGACGTCATGATTGACAGCACATGCGGTTTTGAACGCATGTCTTTCATGGACGGCTTTTCAGGATACAATCAAATCAAGATGCATCATGAAGACGAGAAGCATATTGCCTTTCGGACACCACTGGGGGTATATTGCTATACGGTCATGCCCTTCGGATTGAAGAACGCCGGGGCTATGTACCAACGGGCTATGAGTAACATATTCCGCGAGCATTTACGCAAGACAGTGGAGTGTTACGTGGACGACATAGCTGTCAAAAGCCGCCTCAAGGATAACCACATCCAAGACTTGAAGACGGTATTCGAGCTGATGCGCCAACATCAACTCAAAATGAATCCCACAAAGTCCTTTTTGGGTGTATCTAGTGGCAAATTCTTGGGATTTGTCATTACTGCCAGAGGCATTCAAGTGGACCCCGATAAAGTCAAGGCCATCTTAGAAATGCGACCGCCCCGTAATCTCAGGGAACTCAGGGGATTTCAAGGTCGTCTGGCTTACATCCGGAGATTCATATCCAACCTCTCCGGGAAATGCCAGCCCTTTTCTCGTCTCATAAAGAAAGGTGTATCCTTCGTATGGGACGAAGCCTGCCAACAAGCGTTTAACGATATCAAATGCTACCTCACTCATCCGCCCGTCCTGGTGCCTCCCTTCATAGGAAGACCATTCTTGCTGTATGTTCGGGCGATGGATCATTCTTTGGGAGATCTTCTCGCACAAAAAAATAATGCGGGACATGAACAGGCTATCTACTACCTCAACAGGATGATGGTCGGAGCCGAGTACCGGTACAACCCGGTGGAGAAAGAGTGCTTGGCCCTGATGTTCACTATTCAGAAAACGTGATACTATGTTACAGGCCAGACGATTCACATCATCTCCAGGATCAATCCTCTTCGAGTACTGATGAACAAGCCAAGTGTTCTTAACTCCCGACTCGCGACCTGGGCGATGTTATTAACACCGTATGACATGGTGTACGTCCCTTAGAAGTCCATAAAAGGCCAAGCATTGGCCGACTTTCTAGCTGCTCATCCGATCCCGGAGGCCTCCAAATTATACGAGGACATTCTCGACGAAGTTGCGGAATGTAATTCCGCAATAAAAAGTGACGCATGACAACTATTCTTCGATGGCGCCTCCAGGACTGGTCCCAGGGGAAACGTAGTTTCAGGAGTAGGACTTGTCCTAGTTACCCCTGACAAACTCGTCATCTATCGAGCATACTCTCTTAGCGAGCCCTGCTCCAACAATGTCGCAGAATATAACGCTCTACTAATCGGGCTCCAAGTCGCTAAAGAGCTGGGGGTCGAATCTTTGGAAGCCTTCGATAATTCTCTGCTAATCGTCAATCAAGTCAGAGGAATATATGAAGTCTGGAATCCAGATCTCATCCCCTATCAACAAGCAGTGGTTGAGATAGCCATGACATTCAAAGGATTCTTCCTGAACATGTGCCTCGATCTCAGAATCTGGAAGCTGATGCCCTAGCCAGTCTAGCCGCAGATTTAGCTACTCCTATAAGAAGGCAGAATTCGGTGATCCTCCCTAACAGGGATTTATTCTGTGTGAAAAATAATTTTTACATAGAACACAGCTACACGACGAACACCGATCCTCCTACAAGAGACTGGAGAAGCCCCTTTATAGATTTTGTGGCATACGAAATCTTACCTGAGAACCCCAAAGAAGCAGTATCCGTCAAGAGACGATCCTTACGCTTCTATTTTGTGGCATACGGAATCTTACCCTAACCCTAGAACATCCAGCACAGTCGGACACAGCCCGGACACAGCACTGTGCTTGTAAAAGCATAAAAAATACGCCGGATAGCTCTACGCAGCATGGTGATACAGAACAGCGTAAGCAGAGGACCTCAGAGCCATCAAGCGTACAAACGGAGCTTCTCCGCTGAGCACAGCACAAAAATGAACTCAAGGACCATCCGCGTAAATGCAGTATGTCCAGGCCGCTTCGGCGTAGAAAAGGTGCATCGCCTCTATGGCGTAAAACTCATCTGCTTTTAATGCAGCATTTAAAGCGTACGAGGAACGCTTCGTATTCCCCGAAATGAACCTGTCAAATCATACAGTGAACCTGACGTCTGACTTCTGACAGAAAGCACTGCACGGCTACCCAGACGACGGCAGGAATAATGGCAGACCACTCGGGACGCGCCCTGCAATTAATGCGCAGGATGATGGCGGATCTCTGCATTTAATACAGGAGATTTGATTAAATATTACCAAACCGTCATTTACTGACGCCTCTTTGGCGTAAACTGCTTTTACGCGTACAAGGGAGTACGCTGCCTTATTTTACACAGGCAGACGTGAGCTTCTTACGCTCCGCAGAAGGCAAACCGACTGCCACGTCAAAAGCTGCTCTTCGTACAGGGCTCGAGGCACGTCTCTGCATTTAATGCCCGGAATAATGATAGGCCTTCGGAACACGCCTCTGCATTCAATGCACAGGGTGATGGCGGATCTCTGTATTTAATGCAAGAGATTTGATTATATCCCCAAGAGCCGTAATTCCGGCTAAGGATCACTCAGGCTTCTACGCCCACACGGCTTCTATGCCTACTCGGCTTCTATGCCTACTTGGCTTCTATGCCATGGTGACAACTATTGGCTTCTACGCCAACCTCTTCTGCATAGGGGATACCTACCTACGTGGCTTCTACGCCATGATCTTCGCAGCAGTTATACGCGTTTGTCCCTTAGTTGGACACGCGTCACACGCTCATACAAAAGATCATCTATACGAAGGCAGTGGTTATTTTAACCATCATGTAAAAGGGTGTTGTACTTTTCACTTCTCGATTTCTATACCGACTGAGTGGTCACTGTCACCAAAACTCTATAAATAGAGACCTCTATCGACAGAGGTCCAGGGTCAAAAAACTTGAACAAGGTCGAGAAAACAGAATCAAGAGAGTCAAAGAGTCTTTGGGAGAGAAGAATCCAGAGCTCAGGCAAAGAGTAGTGATCGACGACTTCGGCATCAAGCGTCCACCCTCTTCAGCAATCTTCGAAGCTGCTTCCCGTCTTCTACGACACTTCTTCACCATCGTGTGGTCCAAGGGCTAAAGTGATCGACTGCAGATCAGACACCTATAGCAATAGTTACCCAGATTTAAAAATTATACTCGACGTCCTTGTATAGGATTAATTGTACAAGCTTGTTTGTAAACCAAAGAAATAGGTTTCGTATAAACCTCATCTTATATACGTTCTTCGTTCGTTTATCACCATAAACAGTGCTGTGTCGGCGTGTCGTGTAGCGTCGTCGCGGACACGAGAATCCTCGTTCTACATAGCCCCGTTCAGGTAACCCATTCTCTCTCCTCGTTGACCCATTTTCGGTTCCGTTAGTTGTGATGCGTAGACTATGTGACCCTCTCGATGCCCGTGTAACCCGCTCGGTGCGTCGCATCCTGTGGCGATCGCAAATCGCGATCGCAAATCGCATCCTGTTTCACCCCGGAACTGAGTGTGCCCCGCCAAACGGGACGACTTGGTCTCACACGGTCTTTATCGAAACATGTGCATCATTGATACGGACGTGTGGCATTTCACAGAAGTTGATTTGGATGTGCGTGCACACCGGAATCAACGCGTATTCGCCGACAATGCCCCGTATCCGACTTTTTCTGAATCTCGTTGTAACTTTGTGTACACACGTCGGATCAAGACGAAACTTACGCCATCGGACTCATAGCAATACGCTGGTCCTGTGACCCAAGTTTAGTTCGATTCTGAGAACGTTGACAAAATCGCGTATCGTGGGCCCCACAGGCTCCACTTGACGGGCGATTTTGTGATCGGCTCATCGAAATCCAATTCTGGAAGTTCCGTTGGGTTCCTATCATCGTTCCTGACTTGTTGCCATTAAGTTTGATAAATTTGGAGACCGTTGACCCTGACACATTTTTTGGTGCAAAGTGGCCCATATGTGGAACCCGTTTTGATCAGGAACTGTCATTTTCGCCTATGTGTCCAAATTGGACTTAAGGACAGGCGTTTCTAGCTATTTGATATTTTTTGAATCTAATAGTGATGTTTATTTCAGCAACCGGAGTAGTACCTGCAAATCACACTGAGACCAGAGCTACAGCTGGAGCCAGAACCCCAGGCAAGTGTACCTTGCCAAATCCTGCAGCTTTGCTACTTATTCCCTTGACTTATTTATATAATGTTATGCAAGGGTACCTTGCCAACACTGTACTATTATTACATATTTCTCTTGCTTCATTTATATTGCTGTGCATGCTTGACCTAGGACCGTGTGACTTACTTAGCGTCCGATTATTAGTCGGGTGCCAACACCGTACGCGGCGTTGTGTATTATCATCTAGAGATGGACATTCGTGACCCCTTTATATTCTTGTACTTGTCTTATCAAGTACATCATAACCCAGGACACTTGACACTATTCATGAGACAGAATCTTCCTGAGATATTCATGGTGATCCTGTATAGGATACAGGTTTTATGACATAGATATTATATCTACAGATACTATATGACTTGCTGCATTAGATATGATCGTGCGTGACATGGACATGAGGCATCGTGGACATGAGACGTATGGTTACATTGGGTGGGGAGAGACACACAGGCTACAGGCTGATTATATATATAACCCCTATTATTGCGAGGCACAAGACTCTGAAACCCGAGCTTGGCCCATTACTCATTATTACTGCTACCGGCTCCCCGACACAGAGCTTATAGTGGTTTCAGCCTGAGTCTAGTGCTGCTCTCATCTTGCATATCACTTAGCTGGTTATATATTTACCCTATTATTTTATCTATTGCTGGAGAATCACGCATGCTACAGGTTGACTATATTATGCCGGTGTCTCAGTCTCTCTCTCTGAGCTAGACAACTACATGGTATCACTGCTACTGGCTCCCCGACACAGAGCTTGTAGTGGCTCAGCCTGAGTACTAGTGATATTCTTACTTGCATTTCACATAGATGGTTACATACTTACCCTATTTATTTCATTATTTGCTGTACTGCATTATTATATTGGCATGAGTTATTTTGTACCTTGCTATGTCCCCTGAGGACCTGGATCCGAATTATGTCCCCAGGATTTGCAGACGAGATCTATCCCGAGGTATACGGGACAGCAGCAGGAGCTGATACAGGAGCTGTACCGACACCCGAGGACGAGATTGTGCCAGAGGACTTCTCCTGAGTATTGGCTTTAGATACTCATTTATTTCTGTTTCTATTTACTTTATTTCAGTCCATTGCATTGATGTATCAGACTTATTCTCGGATTGTTCTCCGAGACACTTTTATTGAGATATGTCAGATTATATTTATTTTCATTTATTCTGGCATTTGATCTCTGATTATCTTTTGTGGATGAGATTAGTATAGACTGTGACTTGTATCATTGGACCTATTTATTGTTATACTACAGCTTAAGTATGCCCTGATGGATCCATTAAATTGGGTTTGTCCATCGGTGCGTACTGCTGGCCATTATCACGTGTCCAGTCCCTCGGTATTTTGGGACTGGGGCGTGACATGGTTTTTGTGGTGGCCCATGCAGGTCAACGACTAAAATTGTTCGATTTCAACTTATGGACCGAACAAGCCTGCAATAAGAATAGGATAAGTTTTTAGGATCTCATCTACTTGCTTGAAACGTTCTTGATAATCTATATCGGACTCGATTTTGTCTCTTGACTTGCATCCTGCCTGGATTCCTGTGCGCTTCTTATAGTTTATTTTGGTTGCAGAGTTATAGATTCACGAGAAAACGATGAGATTCCTGCAAGATCACCACGGGATGTTGTGGTCACCCACGAAGATGAAGTAACACCAGTTGAAGAAGGTCAATCAGCTCAACAACGCAGTCAAGCAAGTCAGCAAGCCTCGAGAACCCAGCAAGATGATATCCCACCGCCTCCGCAGTTCGTTCCACCAATACCTGTATTCCCACAAGGACAGCCTATGGATGAACAATAAATATTTTGAATGTTCTACGCGATGATGCAAGCCCATCAGAAGGTTCATCAAGAAGCTCAGCCAAACCAAGCAGAGAAGTTCATCGACAGATTTAGCTCTGAGCTACGAAAGATAATCATCCCTATTGCAACTACCTTAGACATGGACGTTCTTCCTACAGCACAACACCCGGAGTGCATCACAAGGATAGAGTCCAGCCAGAAGTGGCCGTATGCATCAGCACCAGACCAAGAACAATAAGAAAGAGTTGCAAAGCGACCACAGATGAATCCACCGCGGAGAGCATCTACACCACTTGCACTAGTCCTTCCTACGTGTCGCTACTGTGGTAAGGTAGGCCATTTCACTAAAGAATGCTAATGCAAATTGGGACGATGTTTATCTTGCGGATCCAAAAAGCATTCGGTAAGGGATTGCCCTGAACGTCGAGAGAAAGTAGTGATGATTCATCTACCAGCCCCATCAGCACCAGCCGAAGCACCACAGGAAGAAATTACAAAGAAGTCTCACATGCACCAGCCACCAGAAGCATCTCCGCAAGTACTGCCTACCTGTCAATATTGTCGTAAGAGAGGCCACATTGAGAACGAGTGCAGACGTAAATTAGGATTATGCTTAATTTGTGCGTCAAATCAACACTTAGCCAAGGATTGTCCTCAGCATCAAAAGAAAGCAATGATGACTCATCAACCAGCCACATCAGCACTAGCCGGAGCACCACAGAAAAAAGTTGCAAAGAAGTCTCACATGCACCAGCCACCAGAAGCATCTCCTCAAGTACTGCCTATCGGTCAGCATTGTCGTAAGCGAGGCCATATTGAGAACGAGTGCAGACGCAAAAGGAAATTATGTTTAGCTTACGGATCTAGTCAACATTTAGTGAAGGAATGCCCCGAGCGTCGAGAAGGACCACTAATGTCACCATCACTGAGGCCAGCTTATCCAGCATTGGGAGCACCGCAAACGGGAGTTCAAGGAGTCAAACCACGAGCCCCAGGAGGGAATTAGCCGAGGCCATCCTTGGCACCACAAGCAGCACTCTTCCAGCAGGCCCAGCAGCAGCAGAGAAATCGACCGCTAGAACGTGAACAAGCTCCAGCAATGACTTTGGAAGACGCACAGACTCATAGAGTAGCTAATGCGCATAATTTTTTATAGTTATCTGTTATAGATTTGTTTTATCTCGTGCCTAAAGGTTCGTGACCTTAGCCTTAACCTAGTAAATTTTGTACTTGCTAATAATTGATAACCGTAGAGATTGTAAAAGTCTGTTATTATTATGGTTGCTTGGTTGTTTTTGTTTTGTGAACTTGATTAATTTGTACCTCCTATCATCATCATTTAGCAAACTTATAATTGTTGTACTATCTTGACTTATGCCGCTGATATAGCCTAGTTTTGCAAGCTTACTCTTCTATCGAGCTTGATCATGACATATGTATTAGTGGGTTAACACACTGATACATTTCAGAATCAGTGTACTACGGTCTGATCAACCATGGTACGCTTGGTTCGCCCCTTCGCATAACTACCGTACGTGGATTGAGATATATATAGCGATTAGTTGACGAATGTACTTGCCCTCTAGATATGTCTGAGTATATCGTATTTGCTACATAACTATACCAATGCGAGCATGTGAATAGGAATTACCAGAATAGGATTTCAATCCATAACTGCTTGACCATTCCTATTTGAATTCTTTAAACGCCTTAATCCCGATACTTCTATTCTATAACCTCACCCTTGAACTCTTTATTATTGATCTCTGTCTTCCCTTATTTTGGAAAGACGAAACCTCTCGCTTAGTATAAGTTTGATATATAGACAGTACCAGATATACCCCACAGGCCGGTCGCATTGTTTGATGACCCTTTTTGATTAAGGGAATACCATAGGTGATATGTTTGGTGTTAAAAACTTTGAGAATTTAATAGCATGATTACATAATTTGGGGCATATCTTTCTTAGATGTATAGCCTTAGATGATAGATGGGTAAATTCTAAGTTGGGTAGAGACCGCAATGCTCACTTGAGAGAAATTCATTAGCCTGTAACCAAATGAGATTTAACAGAGGAGGCCCTACCCTAGTTTAATTTCGAGGACAAAAATTTTATAAGTTGGGTAGATTATAAGCCCCCTGATTTTTCAAGAATTTTTAATTTGGATTTTTTATAATTTCCTGGAATTTTTTTAGGATTTTTCTGTAATTAAAACTAAGATATTTTGTGATTAAATAATTTTTAATTGCTGTTAATTAATATTCAAATATTATGAAAATAATATTTTATGGTGTAAAATGGAAAATTGGACATAGGATAATTTTCTGCGAATTTATTGGACTCCGAAAATATTTTTTAAAGCCCTAAAAACCAATGTAAATAAACCCTAATTAAACCCTAAAATAAATCGGGTTTATTTGGAAATAAACCAAACCAAACCAACCCAGACCCGGTTCAACTGAACCGAACCCAGCCCTTAGCGGGTCGGGTCGGATCTAAACCCGACCCGAAACCCGAATACCCGAAACCCGAACCAAACCGATCTCCTAACGGGTCGGGTCAGATCCGAATCGAACCCGACCCGGACCCGAAACCCACACCGAAACCCTAATCCTAATCCTTATCGGAGTTACTGTTTCGGCGCCTATTAATTCCCTCGATCTCCACGCCAACTGCCGAAATCCTAGCCATCTCCGCCCGGACACCCGCAGCGCCCGCTCCGACCACCGCCTGAACCCTCACCCCGCAGCCCCAAGCCGACCTCGCCACCACCTCCTTCCCTCCTCTTCCTCCTCCCCCGCCTCGACGAAATCCCCCAGCCATCTCCCCGACTCGACCACCACCCCATCCACCCTGGCTCTCCCTGCTCCTCCCTGCTCGCCGGCAAACGACACGCCGCCCTCGACAACTCTACCTCTTCCTCCTCTCTCCTCAACCCTCGACCAGCCCCCACCACCTTCTTCAACTCCCCGCTCCACCGTCGTCTCCTCCCCAAGCCTCGTCGGAACCCTACCCTCTCCTCCTCTCTCCGCCTTCGTCCTCCGGCCTCGCCTCCTCCGTCCCCGATCGTCTCCGGCGTCTACCCTCACCTCCTCCTCCCCAGAAGCTCGCCGTCCCACTCTCCAGCGCTGCCCTCCGCCACCCAGGTCGACGACCCCGCCTCCCTCAGAGTTCTGCCTCCCCTCCTGTGCAGCACCCGAGCTCCGCCTCGAGCCACCGGTGCCATCACCGCCTCCGCCGAAGTTGCCCCGACGAGCCCTAGCCACTGGCCGCCGGAACCCTAACCCTAGAACAGCCAGCACAGTCGGACACAGCCCGGACACAACACTGTGTTGTGTCGGCATTTCGTGTAGCGTCGTCGCGGACACGAGAATCCTCGTTCTACATAGCCCCGTTCAGGTAATCCGTTCTCTCTCCTCGTTGACCCATTTTCGGTTCCGTCAGTTGTGACGCGTAGACTGTGTGACCCTCTCGATGCCCGTGCAACCCGCTCGGTACGTCGCATCCTGTGGCGATCGTAAACCGCTATCCAAAAACAGGAAAACCAATGCCCTGTTTTACTCCGGAACTGAGTGTGCCATGCCAAACAGGACGACTTGGTCGCACGCGGTCTTTACTGAAACGTGTGCGTCGTTGATACGGACGTGTGGGATTTCGTAGAAGTTGATTTGGATGTGCGTGCACACCGGAATCAACGCGTATTCGCCGACAATGACCCGTATTCGCCTTTTCTGAATCTCATTGTAACTTTGTGTACACACGTCGGATCAAGATGAAACTTATGCCATCAGACTCATAGTAATACGTTAGTCCTGTGACCCAAATTTGGTTTGATTTTGAGAACGTTGACAAAATCGCGTATCGTGGGCCCCACAGGCTCTACTTGACGGACGATTTTATGATCGGCTCATCGGAATCCAATTCTGGAAGTTCCATTGGGTTCGTATCATCATTCCTGACATGTTGACACTAACTTTGACGAATTTGGAGACCTTTGACCCTAACACATTTTTCGGTGCAAAGTGGCCCATATGTGGACCCCGCTTTGACCAGGAACTGTTATTTTCGCCCATGTATCCAAATTGGACTTAAGGACAGGCATTTCTAGCTATTTGATATTTTTTGAATCTAATGGTGATATTTATTTCAGCAACCGGGTAGTACCTGCAAATCACACTGAGACCAGAGCTACAGTTGGAGCCAGAACCCCAAGCAAGTGTACCTTGCCAAATCCTGTAGCTTTGCTACTTATTCCCTTGACTTATTTATACAATGTTGTGCAAGGGTACCTTGCCAATACTGTACTATTGTTACATATTTCTCTTGCTTCATTTATATTGCTGTGCATGCTTGACCTAGGACCGTGTGACTTACTTAGCGTCCGATTATTAGTCGGGTGCCAACACCGTACGCGGCGTTGTATATTGTCATCTAGAGATGGACATTCGTGACCCCTTTATATTCTTGTACTTGTCTTATCAAGTACATCATAACCCAGGACACTTAACACTATTCATGAGACAGAATCTTCTTGAGATATTCATGGTGATCCTGTATAGGATACTGGTTTTATGACATAGACATTATATCTACAGATACTATATGACTTACTGCATTAGATATGATCGTACGTGACATGGACATAAGGCATCGTGGACATGAGACGTGTGGTTACATTGGGTGGGGAGAGACACATAGGCTACAGGCTGATTATATATATATAACCCCTATTATTGCGAGGCACAAGACTCTGAAACCCGAGCTTGGCCCATTACTCATTATTACTGCTACCGGCTCCCCGACACAGAGCTTGTAGTAGTTTCAGCCTGAGTCTAGTGCTGCTCTCATCTTGCATATCACTTAGCTGGTTATATATTTACCCTATTGTTTCATCTATTGCTGGAGAATCACGCATGCTAAAGGTTGACTATATTATGCCGGCGTCTCAGTCTCTCTCTCTGAGCTAGACAACTATATGATATCACTGCTACCCGGCTCCCCGACACAGAGCTTGTAGTGGCTCAGCCTGAGTACTAGTGATGTTCTCACTTGTATTTCACATAGATGGTTACATACTTACCCTATTTATTTTATTATTTGCTGTACTGCATTATTATATTGGCATGAGTTATTTTGTACCTTGCTATGTCCCCTGAGGACCTGGATCCGGATTATGTCCCCAGGATTTGCAGACGAGATCTATCCCGAGGTATACGGGACAGCAGTAGGAGCTGATACAGGAGCTGTACCGACACCCGAGGACGAGATTGTGCCAAAGGACTTCTCCTGAGTATTGGCTTTAGATACTCATTTATTTCTATTTACTTTATTCCAGTCCATTGTATTGATGTATCAGACCTATTCTCGGATTGTTCTCCGAGACACTTTTATTGAGATATGTCAGATTATATTTATTTTTATTTATTCTGGCATTTGTTCTGTGATTATCTATTGTGGGTGAGAATAGTATAGACTGTGACTTGTATCATTGGACCTATTTATTGTTATACTACAGCTTAAGTATGCCGTAATGGATCCATTAAATTGGGTTTGTCCATCGGTGCGTACTGCTGGCCATTATCACATGTCCAGTCCCTCGGTATTTTGGGACTGGGGCGTGACAAATGCAGACCTCTGTGAGTTTGGAATATTTTGTAGGCAAAAATGAGCATTTTCTGCGTAAATCCTTAGCCTTATCGAGTGTAAGATCTAATTTGTGGAGATATACGCGCATTCTATCCTGCATAAAATCGTAGATTCGTAGCCTCTGAGCGTAAAAGCTTCTGAGCGTAGAACCATAGATTTGTAGCTTCTGTGCATAAAATCGTAGATTTGTAGCCTCTGAGCATAAAACCGTAGATTTATTGCATCTGAGCGTAAAAAGCTTCTGAGCGTAAAATCGTAGATTTGTAGCCTCTGAGCATAAAAAGCTTCTAAGAAAAAAATCGTAGATTCATAGCCTCTGAGCGTAAAACCGTAAATTTGTAGCCTCTGAGCGTAAAAAGCTTCTGAGCGTAAAATAGTAGATTTGTTCTGCCCATAAAATCTGGATCCACTGACTGTCCGTCTTCTTTTTTAAATGATAGGCTGACGTGGTCCCAAATCATAACCGACTATTAAATATCAGATTTTGTTTGGGATTCGAAGAGTTATCCAAACTCTATAAATAGCCCAAGGTCTTGAAAGAGAAACCCTTTATCTGTCTTCGCAAAACCCTTGCTTTCCAAAAACCCTTCTTCTTCGTCTCTTTCCTGAGAACTCAGATTCGCCATGGCACCAAAACAGGCTTTCACTGCTAAGGGAATGAAGGTCGCTTCCTCATCTCGCTCTACTGCTCAGGCACGAGCAACCCCCATTAGGCTGAGCGAGCCACGATCTGAACGGAGTGCTCCGCCATTGAGTTGTGCTCCGGATATTACAAGTAAAGGTTTTAAGAAGAAACAGAGAACCCTCCACACACGTTGTACATGTATGCGAAACAATACGCCCATATTTCTAATGTGTCAGCGTAAAAACTCTATCTTTTCGCAGTCTGGCGTAAAAACTCACTGTCGAAATTTGGCGTATACTACAAACTTTGAGTTTTACGCGCTGGATGTGAATTCTGGCATAAAAAACTCAAATTTTGGCAGTCTGGCGTAAAACCTCAGACTGTTAGATTTTGGCGTATACTGCCAACCTTGAGTTTTACGCAAATGGAAATAGATTGCGGCGTAAGACTCAAGTTTTTCCAGTCTGGCGTAAAAGCTCAGACTGTTAATCTTTGGCGTAAACTGCAAGAGTGTAGCGTCTAGTGTAAAACTGACTTATTTTCTTGTATTTTGCAGTGGACTTGCAGATCCCTCCGTTGGCCGAAGTGATGGGCTCTGCCGCAGGGATGCTAAATTCAAACTATCTGGAGGACTTGTCCCATGTGATATTCCCCATCTCTGGATCCAATTATCCTCAAGAAAGAGGAACCCTGATCTCGTCCCAAGGAGAACGAATGCTGCTGAGTATGATCAGTGGGGAGCCCCTGACATATATAGATGGGACTGAATATAAGAAACCAGGTTTCTTATTCGGGGATGTCATCGACAAATAATTCCAGACTAAGCCCAAGAAGGAGGATTGGGTGTTTACTGCTGAGGGCATGGTCATGTATCTGCGCAGGATGCCCAGAGATTACCCTATCTCGGCCTTCTTTCATGCCACGCATCCTAGGAAGATGACGTGGACTCTGACTCCAGATCTTCATGGCCGACCGGGGAAGATTTTATACAACAAAGGTGTAAACTCCCTAATTTTTCAGGAATTTTAAAAGCAATTTTACACAATTGTTTTGGAATTTTTTAGGATTACTAATTAAACTAAGGTATTTTATAATTAAATGATTTTCTTAAATGATGTTAAATAATATTAAAATATTATGAAAATAATATTTTTATGTGTAAAATAAAAAACTAGACATCGGGTAATTTTCTGAGAATTTATTGGACCCCGAAAATATTTTTAAAGACCTAGAAACTAAGTTAATATTAAACCAAATAAACCCTAGAATTAAACTCGGTTTATTTCAAAATAAACCAAACCAAACCAACCCGAACCAAACCATGGAGAACCGAACCGAACCTAACTCTTAACGGGTCGGGTCGGATCCGAATTGAATCGACCCGGACCCGTTAACCCGACCGAAACCCTAATCCGAAACCCTTTCCTTCTTCGGCTACCCCTATTTAATCCCCTCTCCTCCCCCTCCTCGACGCCGCCTGAACCCTAACACCCTCGACCGACGAGCCCCGCTGCCCTGCCCTAGCCTCGGCCGCCCTCTCCTCACCATTTCCTCGACCTACAGCCGACTCGACGACCAAAGCCCCCGCAGCACCCTAGTTCCAGCGCCGCCTCGAGCCTCCTGCGCTGTCCCCGAGCGGCTTTCCCTCCGCCTGAGTCGCCTTCGATGAGCCAACGACACCAGCCCCTCCTACAGCTCTGGGTTGTCGATGAAACCCTAACCCGGACACAGCACAGTCCTGTGCAGTATTGCGTCGTATCGCCTCGCGGATACGAGAAAACCCCGTTCTGCGTAGCCCCATTCAGGTAACCCTTTCTCTCTGCTTACTGCCCCATTTTCTATTCCGTCAGTTGTGATGCTTAGACTGCGTAACCCTCTCGATGCCCGTATAACCCCCTAGGTGTGTCGCGTCCTGTGGCGATCGTGAACTGCGATCCAAAAATAAAAAAATAACACCCTATTTTCCCCCGGAACTGAGTGCGTCCCGCCAAACGGGACGACTTGGTCACGTACGGTCTTCACCGAAAGGTGCGCTTCGTTGATACGGACGTGCAAGAATTCGCAGAAGTTGATTTGGATGTGCGTGCACACCGAAATCAATGCGTATCCGCCGACAACGCCCCGTATCGGCCTATTCTGGAATACGTTGTAACTTTGTGTACACACGTCGAATCGAAACAAAACTTGTGCCATCAAACTCGTAGCAATACGCTGGTCCTGTGACTCAAGTTTGGTTTGATTCTGAGAACGTTGACAAAATCGTGTATCGTGGGCCCCACGGCTCCACTTGACGGGAGATTTTCTGATCGGCTCATCAAAATCCAGTTCTGGAAGTTCCGTTGGTTCATATCATCGTTCTGGACTTGTTGACACTAAGTTTGATAAATTTGGAGACCATTGGTTCTGACATGTTCTTTGGTGCGAAGAGGGCCACATGTGGACCCCGCTTTGACCAGAAACTGTGATTTTGTCCTTGTGTCCAAATTGGACTCAAGGACAGGCGTTTCTAGCTATTTAATATTTTTTATACCAGTTGGTGATGTTTATTACAGTATTTGGAGGAGTACCTGCAAAATCCACTGATACAGGGACAGCTCTTGGTATTCAAACCCCAGGCAAGTGTACCTTGCCAACTTTGCAGTTTTGTTATTTAATTCTTTGACTTAAATTAATTATTGTACATGCTTAACCTAGGACCGTGTGACTTACTTAGCGACCGAATAATATTCGGGTGCCAACACCGTACGCGGAGTTGTGTAACGTCACCTAGAGATGGATATCGTGACCCTTTATATTCTCGTGCTTGCATTATCAAGTTCTTCATACCCAGGACACCTGACACTATTTATGAGATAGAATCTTCCTGAAATATTCAAGGTAATTCTGTGTAGGTTGCAGGATTTTGACATAGACATTATATTCATAGATATTATATGACTTGTTGCATTAGCTAGACATGGACATGAGACATTATGGACATGAGACGTGTGGTTACATTGGGTGGGGAGAGACACACAGGCTACAGGCTATTTTATTTATATATATTTATTATTGTGAGGATGTAGACTCTACATCAGAGCTAGGCCCATTACGTGATATTACTGCTACCCGGCTCCCCGACACAGAGCTTGTAGCGGTCTCAGCCTGAGTACTAGTGATGCTCTCACTTGTATTTCACATAGATGGTTACATATTTATCCGATTTACTTCATTTACTATTGCACTGTATTTATTTTGGCTTATATTATTTTGTACCTTACTATGTCCCCTGAGGACCTGGATTCCGGATGATGTCCCCAGGTTTAGCGGAGGATTCCTATCCCGAGATTTACGGGACAGCATCAGGAGCAGGAGTTGATACAGGAGCTGTACCGATTCCCGAGGACGAGGTGATGGCTGACGACTTTTCTTGAGTATCTGTGTTTCATACTCAGTATCTACTTTATTCAGACATTTATGGTTTGGTCTGTTGAACCATTGTATCAGATTTATATCGGGTTGTTCCCCGAAGTACTTTGTTGAGACTGGTTGTTGATTTTTATTTCTTATTGCTGTTGATCATATTTATCTTCTATGGATGAGATTAGTTTGTGGCATGTTTTAGTAGACATTATTTTACAGCTTAAGTACGCCTTGATGGATCCATTAAATTGGGTTTGTCCATCAGTGTGTGCTGCTGGCCATTGCCACGTGTCTAGTCCCTCGATATTTTTGGACTGGGGCGTGACATAGTTTTTGATTGAATCTAGGAGCCTATATGAGCAGACCTTCAGGCCCTGTTATGCCTTTTAGGGGATTACTGCCGGGTAGTGTCCCGAGTGAAGACACTTCGCTGATCCAGCCAGTTCAAATATCGACTTTCTGCAATGACTTTATGGGGCAGGAAGGAGTGTACCCCAAGGTTAACCCTCGGACCAGTGGATGGCTTAGCCCGGGGAATCTTCGATGGGCCAGTTCAACTGCTTGGGCCCTGAAGCACTTCCAGACGGAGCTGGAGAATATTAGAATATTTGCGGCTGTGAGTGCCACTAGCGTTGGGCTGCCTGTCAACCCTAACTTGTTCTTGGCTTTGATGGAGCGATACAACTCGCTCACTGTGACATTCGCCAGTCCGCTAGGTGAGTTGGGCTTAGCCCTTCATGAGATGGCAGAGATTTCAAAGCTGCCAATGGGAGACACTCCTTATGAAGAGTACGTCCCCACAAACAGGGAGCTGAGGGATACAAACCCTCGGGCAGTGGCGGTGTATCAGAAGCTGATGAGCCACTATCTTACCTGCACCACTTTCTTCAAGGAGGCCTCTAATTTGGCTCATATCAACAAATGGGCATCCTACCTCTTCTTCCACCAGGCCAGAAATGCCAAGCCAGACAAAGTGGTAGATAGCAGAGATAAGCCCTTGAACCTCCTGAGCATGCTTAGTGCCGACACGGTTGATGATCTCATCGAAGATGCAGGGGCTCCAGATTATGTTCTTGATGAGGAGATAGGGGGTTATCCTGCAGGCACTAAAGCCTTCAGTTATATGAGGCATTGTCATAAGCCTCTGTCAAGGAAAGCTCAACTGGCTGGATTCCTCTCTATTTGGCTACGCCGATGTGTAGTGCCCGGCATCGCATCTGCGGATCGCATTCATCGCAACACCTTGGGCTTGCTTCCTGCCATGGTATGCAGAATACAAGCTGGCCTGAGGGCCCTTACTGATGGGCTGCTTGCAGATGATACACGGCGTAAAGGATTTCCCAGAGTGGAATTACCATTCCTATATCTGATGGGATGGTTAATCCTTCATAACAGCAAGGTGATGGCTCCCGGCCCTGCCAGCGGTTCGGGAAATAACTTCTTGTTGAATTATAAGAAATCTCTTTGGAATGTGGCGAGCGTCATAGATTGTCGACGAGCATTGAATTTTGCCCATGGCTGGAAGCTCTTCTGCATCGTTCCTCCCGTACATATCAATCAACAGGGGATGAAACTTCAGGATGCAGGCCATGGGAGGACCATTCTTTCTCCTGAAGCCTTTTACTGGTTGTCTGTATTAGACTCTCCCACTTGCTGTACAGAAGTGAGGACCAGTGCTACTTGGAGCCTTATCTGCCCAGCCGATTTGCCAGGTAGTTTGGGTATGACCAGTTGCATGTGGGGAATCCCATAACCAGTTTCAAGTCCAAAGGTGGACTTATTGATGGAGCCAGAGGATGGAGGTACTTCATCACGGGTTGTACTGGTACAACTTTTACTGTGCCCATGACTTCTCTCTCCATGGAGTTATGCATCCTTCACTCGTACGTGCAGTTTTATGCGTCCATCAATACCTTCCATCACAATTTTGATGTGCATGGAAGCTTCAGGATGCCCTTTCATAGGTCCACTGGAAGGGAGGAGATAATGTCTGTTTTATCTGACGAAGGTGAAGACCCTTCTGGTGTAGACGAGTTTTTGTTAATAATACCGAGAGGCGTAATAGTTCCGCCAGCAGAGCCTCTCGTTGTCTTCCATAAACGGAAGGCTTCCACTCTAAAAGAGCCTTCCCCCGGCAAGAAGAAGACTGACAGAGGTCCTAAAAGGGCTTCTACCAAGGGGGCCTCGAGGAGTGAGTCTGTTGTTTCCCCTGTTAGGGATGATTCTTTGATTAGAGGTCCTTTGCCTTTTAGAGAGGAAACCTCCATAGTTCCGGCTAAAAATGCTGAAGATTCTTTGCTCGTGATCGCTGCTGCTCCTACTGCTACTGGTAGTGCTTCAAGATCGCCTTCGAGACCGAGCATATTAAGAATACCTTTATCCAGACCAATAATGGGAATAACCCCTCCTTCGTATGTAAGTATTTCCAGCGATATTTTACCCGATGAACCTCGAGTGAATCTGGGTGACGACTGGGATGACTATCCTCAAACGTCAGTTGGTGCACCCTCTTCTCCAGGTATGATAGCTTGCTTAGCAACATTAAGAAATGATTTAGCTATACAGGCTGCAGACGCAACATACATACCATCGGCCATGGGTAAATATTGTCTTTACGCTTCTTTTAGGAAAATTAACATCAAATTAATATTAACTTTCCCTTGTCTTCTTTTCAGGCAAAGACATCTCTGGGGAGGGCAGAGTTGACGCAACCTCAGACTTTATTGCAGATTCGACTGATAAAACGGTGGTGCTTGACATCGAAGAAGCCTACTTTGAAGCTGCAGATCCTTTATCTGCAACATTTTTGCATGTCGTCTCGCCAACAGCAGTTCAGATATCATTAGAGGAGGATGAGCCTATCATCTTGACTGTGCCTCCTTTGTTGAGTATGCCAGCAATTTCAACCGTTGCTGGTGTCTCTTCTTTTGTCGTACCATCTGTAGAGGCAACGACTGTGGCGACATCCTCTACAGTCATTCCTGGAGGCAGATTTATCGGCATTGCAGCCACTCCCAGCGTACATTCGATCTATGCCTCGCTAGTTAAATAATACACTAGCATATTCTAACTCACCTTGAAGGATTTTATATCCATGGTGTTGGAGAAAAACCTAGGCTTTGATACTCTGCAGACGTCCTCCCAGCTTATGATAGTGCCGATTAGAAATTTTAACGATGCTGAAAGAGCTGATACGCTAGAGCAAATAGTTAATGGTTTAGAATAATCCATTAACAAATATTTGTAACTATCTCGAAGCAGCGTCGATGATCTGGTTCAGGCTGAGTATGACTCCTTGACTCCGAAACTTGCTGAGAAGATGGAATCCCTAAACAAATCCATCCAGGTTCAGCAGCAAGAGATGGATGAAGAGCGGGCTGTCTTGGTGGAGGTAATTCCCCAGCTAGCTAAGTGCGAGGCCGAATGTAAGGGAAATGAAGCGAGGGTCCAAGAATTAGAAGCTGAACTTGCTTAGACAAGGGAGCGGGTTCTCAAGACGTCGGCAGTTCATGATGTACTAAAGGGCCAAATGGATACAGCTCAGCAAAACTTGGCACATACGGGTGTCATCCATGCCAATTTTTTTGATGCTCGGTCCAAACTATCTCGCTTGAGCAATGATGAGGCACGACTGGAACGGGCTCGCACTAGCATCTTGAACTCCAGGAATGAGAGGATGGCTGCTTTGGCGCAATAGATTTACGATTTAACTACTCCTCCCAAATGATGTATCTTTTTGCTTGTTTTGTAGTTTGCTTTTCCCAGAGACAATAAAGCGGCTTTTTCTGACTTTGAGGACCCATCATTTTAGAATATAAATGATAGGCTAAGATGAAAGTGATATCAGAGGAAATATGGACGTGATATACTTTCGGAAAGTTTCAGCTGGATATATCTATTCAGAGGTTATATGGACATAATAGAATATGATTCAACTAAATTTGTATACAAAATACTATCAGTGGTAATATGGACGTGATAGGTCTTGAAGTTTCAAATTAGTTAAACATATCTATTCAGAGGTCATAAGAACATGATAGAATATGATCCAACCAGTCTATGTATGTAGTATCATCAGAATGAGATCTTCACCATACTACGTTTAAGCAAGGGTGATTAAGTGTGGTACTTCTTCAGGAATTTGCCGTTGATAGGAGCCATTATCAGATCTCCATTAGGTTTGGCTAATCTGTAAGCACCATTTGAAAATGTCATTTCAATCACATAAGGGCCCTCCCATTTAGGCTGAAATTTACCCTTACTTTTGTGCGTAATGATCATTGGCCTCTTCATAGCTAAAACTAGCTCACCAACTTTGAATACTCTTTCCTTCACTTTTTGATTAAAAGCTCTAGAAATGCGTGCTTGATAGAACGCAATACGCTGTTGGGCTTAAAGGCATTTCTCGTCTAATCCTTCTAGCTCTTGAAGCCTTAATCGATAATTGTTTTCCCGAGTCAACTCATTAGCCACTGCTATTCTGAGTGATGGAATTTGGATTTCAATGGGTAGAACAGCTTCACATCCGTAGACTAATGAGAATGGGGTAAAACCCGTTGGTGTTCGTACCGTTGTGCGGTATGCCTAGAGGCATTCTCCTAGTTTCTCATTCCAATCTCTTTTGTTCGAAGAGACGAACTTCTTCAAGAGCTTGATGATAATTTTGTTGAAGGCTTCCGTCAAACCATTAGCAGCAGGATTATATGCCGTAGAGGCCATATTTTGTATCCAATTTTTATCACAAAATCGGTAAAACGCTTGGCTGATGAATTGAGGGCTGTTGTCATGAATTATCCTTCGGGGTATCCCAAAGCGATAAATGACATGGTGCTTGATAAAGCTGATCACGTTGGATGTCTTTACCTCAGCAAGAGGGATCGCCTCCGCCCATTTAGAAAAATAATCGGTGATAGCCAATATGAACCGATATCCTCTAGAAGACGACGGGTGAATCGGACCAATGATATCCATACCCCATGCTTCAAAGGGCCATGATGCAATGGTAGGATATAAATACTCAGAAGGCTGATGTATAAAATCCGCATGAACCTGACAGGCTTTACATTGTCTTGTATATTTCACTACATCTGCGATCATAGTAGGCCAGTAGTAGCCCATCCTCCTGATACGATCATGTAACTTAGGACCGGGTTGAAGTGCTCCATATACTCAGTCATGAGCTTCTCGGATAACCCGTCTTGCATCATCATCGGAGAGACATCGTAGCAATAGTCCATCGTATGTTCGACGATATAGACTTTGTGAAGAAGCATCAAAATAGAAGCGTAGTGATCGTCTTTTGATGGATACTGCTTCTTTAGGATCCTCTGGTAAGATTTCGTATGACACGAAGTCTATAAAGAGACTTCTCCAGTCTCTCTTAGGAGGAACCGCGTTTATAGCGTAGCTGCGTTCTATGTAAAAATTATTTTTCACACAGAATAAATCTCTGTTAAGTAGGATTACCGAATTTTGCCTTCTTATAGGAATAGATAGATCTGCAGCTAGACTGGCCAGAGCATCAGCTTCCAAATTTTGAGATCGAGGCACATGCTCTAAGAAGAATCCTTTGAAAGACATGGCTATCTCGATCGTTGTTTGGTGATAAGGAATGAGGTCTGGATTGCGGACTTTATATATTTCTCTGACCTGATTGACGATCAGCTAAGAATCACCAAAAGCTTTCAGGTATTCAACGTCCAATTCTTTAGTGACTTGAAGCCCGATTAGTAGGGCATTTTACTCTGCCACATTATTAGAGCAGGGTTCGCTAAGAAAATATGCTCGATAGATGACTAGTTTATCAGGAGTCACCAGAATAATTCCTACTCCCGAAACCACGTTTCCCTTGGGACCAGTCCTGGAGGCGCCATCGAAGAATAGCTGCCATGTATTGCCTCCCATTGCGGAATTATATTCTACAACTTCGTCGGGAATATCCTCGTATAGTTTGGAGGTTTCCGAAATTGGATGGGCAGCTAAGAAATCAGCCAGGTCTTGACCTTTCATAGACTTCTGAGGGACGTACATCATATCATACGGTGTTAATAACATCGCCCAGGTTGCGAGTCGGGAATTAAGAATACTCGGCTTATTCATCAATACCCGAAGAGGATTGATTTTGGAGATGATATGAATAGTTTGGCCTGTCACGTAATATCGCATCTTCTGAATGGCGAATATTAGGGCCAAGCATTCTTTTTCCACTGGATTATACCGGTGTTCAGCTCCGACCATCATCCTGCTTAGATAGTAGATAGCCTGTTCATGACCCTCATTGTTCTTCTGTGAGAGGAGAGCCCCTAAAGAATGATCCATTGCTCAAACATATAGCAAAAATTATCTTCCTATGACGGGAGGCACCAGAACTGGAGGATTAGTGAGATAGAGTTTGATGTCATTAAACGCTTGCTGACAGACTTCGTCCTATACGAATGACACTTTTTTCTTCATCAGGCGAGAAAAAGGTTGACATCTCCCAGAGAGATTGGATATGAATCTCCTGATATAAGCTAGACGATCTTAAAATTCCCTTAGTTCTCTCAGATTATGGGGCGGTCGCATTTCCAGGATAGCCTTTACTTTATCAGGGTCAACTTGAATGCCTTTAGCGGTAATGACGAATCCCAGGAATTTGCCACTGGATACACCGAAAAAGGACTTTGTAGGGTTCATTTTGAGTTGATGTTGGCACATCAACTCAAACACCATCTTCAAGTCTTGGATGTGATTATCCTTGAGGCGGCTTTTGACAGCGATATTGTCTACGTAACATTCTACCATTTTGCTAGATGCTCATGGAATATATTACTCATAGCTCGCTGATATGCGGCCCCGGCATTTTTTAATCCGAAAGGGATGACTGTATAGCAATATACCCCTAGTGGTGTACGGAAGGCAGTATGCTTCTCATCTTTAGGATTTATCTTAATCTAATTGTATCCTAAAAATCTGTCCATGAAAGATATGCGCTCAAATTCGCACGTATTATCGATCATGACGTCTGTGATGGGAAGAGGGAACTCATCCTTAGGGAAGGCCGCATTGAGATCTCGAAAGTCGATACAAATGCAAACTTTTCCACTTTTCTTTATGACTACAACGTTGGCGACCCAATCTGGATGTTGTTCTTCCCGGATAAACCTACAGGCTACCAACTTCTTGATTTCAGCTTCAATGGCATCCATCATATCCGGGCGGAACCGGCGTTGGTGCTGCTTTACAGGCTTTGAATTGGGCAGTATATTGAGTTTATGGGTAGCCACTTTTGGATCAAGACCTGGCATATCCTCATAATTCTATGCAAAGATATTGATATATTCTCTTACCAGCTGGATTATTTCTTTTCTTTCTTCTTCGGAAAGGTTGTTACTGATAAATATCGGCTTTGGTAAAAATTTATCCCCAACATCGACTTGGATAACTTCATCTTCAGTGGGTGGTTCTCTCTGCTCGAACCGGAGTTCCCATTGTGTATCCATTTGCTGTGCCCAAGAGTCATTTTCAAACAGTTCAGATTCTTGTTCCTCTGCTTTGAGAGAATCTGTCAATACCGTATTTACTGACAATACTCGTTCGAGTCCATCATATGAATCAGAGGATGATGAACCATCCTGAGAAGAGGAAAAGGTATCTTCACTTGACTCAGAAGTTGCAAGAGATATGGTATACCCTAACCCAAAGTAAGTTCGTTGACAGTAGGGACCATCATGCAATGGCATTCGCCTGCCTTTCCCATAGTTGAGGCCTGGCTCCGACTTCAAGTCATAACCCATGCTTTGCATAATCTTCAGAGCATGTGGGCTATATCTGTGAACCTACATTTTTCCAGCATCAGACTCGTGAGAATCAACTTGTACAATCGGTCTATTCCGCATGCGACCAAAGACTATTGGATGCTGATTGTTGCGAGTAGGCGGGATGATAAAGATTGAATCTTCATGTGGCCCATATGTCGTGATGATATTAGATGTTGATGCTGCTTCCCACACATACGGATGATAGGAGTCTATAGCTTCCAAGAATTTTTGTGCTATAGGCTCTATATCGTCATGAGGGGAAGATTCCTAATTTGGAAATTGAGCGTCAGTATACTGGAAAAGAGAATCTTTATTATCGTCAGAAACCACGTTCCCGGTTGTATTTATATCAGTCGGCTGCGTGCTGCACCTAAGGTTGATGACCAAAGGTGGAGGCTTCTGGTTCAGAGCGATCACTAGGGGATCATTTCCTACTCCCGATTTTGTTTTGTTCAAGTGGATAGCCATGGGTTCAATGACTTTCGGACGGGTAGTCCATCCTTTCACCTAGATTGACAAAGGTGGCTTAGTAGATGGCTCTTCTGGCTCCCGGTGGGATTGCTCCTCCGTCCTACCTGATACCTCCTTCATATAGTCTTGGGTGTAAAATATGGCATCAGAATAGTAGGACTCAACTCCTTTGAAAGGATTGAGATCAGCAAACTCTATTTTTACTGTCCCTTGGGCGTCTACATATTTGAAGCATTGATGTAGAGTCGAAGGAACAATGTTGTGATCATGGATCCATGGTCTGCCCAATAGAATGTTGTAAGATACCTCCGAATTAATGACGTAGCAAGTAGTCACTGATCTAAGGTCCCCAATCTGGATCCTCAGACGAATCTTCGACAACGGCTTGCTTTTCCTGGCGTTGAAGCCCACGATTGTAGTGGTAGTGTAAGCCAGTTTGCTTGTAGGAATTCTCAATGGTCTGATCAGACTATGAGGGATAATGCTGATCGACGATCCCAAATCTATGTGAATCCGGTCTACCTCCATGGAGCCGATGTATCCTATAAAATAAAGAGGCCTGTCATGCTTGTTATGTTTCAACAGCATGTCCTCTTGAGTGAAAGTGATGTTAGGGACCACTTCCATCACATTATGGCATTAAGGACATGCCATAGGCTCTTTATCCGGGAACTTGAGCTGAGTCAAGCATATATCCGCTTGCATTAATGCTTCACTCAAGGCTTGACGAGTGTCTTTGGATAGCCTAAGTAGCTCAAAAATGGACAATCTGGCTGGAGTATTAGCCAACTGGGCCAAGATGTCGAAGTTATATGGTTTCTCTAAACCTTTGTTTTGAATATTCTTCAAAGGTTTATCAAAACGAACTCCTCTTTGCTTGCCTTTGTCCGCCGAAGTTGGTCTAGAAGGACCTGCCTCTAGTATGACAGGTTCAGGCTCTGGAGGTTTGGCAGTTGAAGTGTCTGTTGTTGATTCCCCCTGGTTCCCTCCATAGTCCTTGAGGTAGGCTTTCTCTGAACGGGTTCCGGTAGCCAAAGTCTCTTCTTCTGATGTCGGGAATATTGCAACCATATGGCATGGTTTACATCTTGAGTTATTTTTAGACTTAGCTTTAGCCGCTTGAGTCTCTTCCTCAATTTCTGACACCAGATCAGGATGAACTCACATGATCTCCCCACGCTTGGTAGTTAGGGGTACCAGGTCATGATTTTGACCCCTGGTCGGAGGGAGATTAATAATGTTCATCATCGCCCGTGGAATAGGCACTACACCATCCGGGACTTCCTGAGGGGGCAGATTGCCGAATTGGAGAGAGATCATGTTGGCCGTGATCGTCTTCTCGCTATTACGCAGAGTGATGGCCTTGGCTTCAATCAGCTCCTGGATTTTCCTTTTTAGTACATAACACGCCTTTGTGGGGTGATGTACGTATCTGTGGAAAATACAGCACTTAGGGTTATTGGTACTGCAGACTTTATTTGGCCGCTTTACCTCGGGGAGAGTGAGCTTACAACTTTTGACTAGACAATCGAATATACTCGAAATATCGTCGTCGTCAAAAGAATATTCTTCTTTAGGCCTAGAAGTCCCAGGATTCGTCTGCATAGTCACCGGAGTATGTTGCCTGGATGTGTTGATTGCCAAAGCTTCCTTTCCTTTGGAACTATGAGCATGATCGTTATTGGAAGATGACCGCTTTCCTTTATCAGAGGTAGAGATCATGATTCCATTGTCACGCGCCTTCCGACTGTTATCTTTAGCAGCTACCACTGAGATGATAAACGAGGGCCAATCATGGAATTGATATGGTCCTGTGAACACTGAGATCAGCGGGAGAAGATTCTTCCTGTAAATGTCCACCAAGGCGGAATCTGGAACTCCAGGAGGCATCTGCAAAGTGGCCTGACAAAAATATTCAATGAAAGTATAAACGTTCTCTTTCTCCTTCTGCTTCACTTTGATGAGCGAGGACATAGACATGTCCATTCCTCCTTCATAGAATCGAGCGAAGAACAGATTATTAAAATCTTCAAAAGAAGAAATACAGTTGTCCGTAAGACTACGGTACCATTGGTAGGCCACTCTAGACAGACAGCCCTTAAATACTCGGGTGAGGAGAGCATCATTCCCCAGCAACAATACCATCATCATGCTGAAGTAGTTCATGTACTGGCTTAGTGACGTCTTTCCCTCAAAAAAAAACCATAGCCTGTGGTTTGTATTTTGGTGGGAAAGGGATCTCATCCCAGACAGCTGGGTATGGCTGGTTGATTCCCAACTTCTTGAGCTGATCCTTATGCTTCGAGGTATCAAATTGGGCTTTCAATTCCCGAACTGCCTGCATCGGATCTTCAGCTGGGAAAGGGACCATAGAGAGGTGAGAGGTCGGTTGTATTGTAACTCCAACAGGAGGTAATATATTCTCCGGGTTCAGAGGTTGAGGAGCCGTTGACTCTTAATTTGGAGAGGCTCCTGGCTTGCGTTGGATGGTGGAATGTCCACCCCCACACGTAGTTGAGTCAGAGGAACCGATGCTTGAGCTATAGTAGCTGCATGTTGAGTTACCATCATCTGGCGCATGCTCTCCATCATGGAATACATCTCTTTAAGCGATGCTTCCAATATAGCGATGCGTTGCTCAGTACTTCCTGATGGGGAAGCCTCTTCTTGTTCATCTCCAACGGCATATACTCCCATTTCTCTGGATGCTACCGAGGGATTAGTATAGATCTCAGTATTTCAAAACACTCGCTCGAGGTCGCGACAATCAGCTTCATATTCTTCCGATTCTGACACTGTGGGTCGCCAGTTTTCTGAATGTGATACTGACAGTATCGCCAGTTTCTCTGGATGCTACCGAGGGAGTCTATACTGTCAGTATCACATTCAGGAAACTGGCGATACTGTCAGTATCACATTCAGAAAACTGGCGACCCACAGTGTCAGAATCGGAAGAATATGAAGCTGATTGTCGCGACCTCGAGCGAGTGTTTTGAAAGACACCTGCTTCAATATTCTCAAGGAGTCTGTCAAATCTCCTTTGGCTTGGAGTTCTAGAGGGATGACGTCTTAAACTTGACCTTCCTCTAGGAATGTGTGAAGCCATATTTACTGATGCGAATGTCGGTTCTTCTTTCTGTAAGGGCAAAGAGTAGTTCAACCGGTCAAAAACTAACCGTTTTATCTTAGAACAGTAGTAGTTAACTACAACTTTATGACTATTACAAAAATTCTCCCTAGGGGATGTAATAGACATATTAGAAGATTCCCTGTCTTTGTGCTTCTGGATCAAGAAATCACGCAAATCAGGGGGATTAACAGGAGAAGGAGAAGAAGAAGGGTGCATTTGAAATTTTTGAAATTTTTACGCGTAGGGTGCATTTAAAATTTTTGAATTGGCACCGAGGCCTTGTCAAAAATTTTGTCTGCCACGTCACAGACGGGAGACAAAGTTTTATTCGCAGGGCGTGTTCTAGACTTCTGGATTGGCACTGAGGCATTGCCAGAAGCTTTATCTGCCATGTCACAGACGGGAGATAAAATTTTACGCACAGGGCATGGTCTAGACTTCTGGATTGGCACTGAGACATTGCCAGAAGCTTTGTCAGCCATGTCAAAGACGGGAGACAGATTTTTACGCACAAGGCATACAGGTTGTGATATCACAACCTTGTTGGTCGGAGAGAGAGAGACGACAGGAAGGGTAGAGGATATCCGGGGCATCCATACTTTACGCAACTTTCTGTTGTCTTGGACAGAGAGGGAATGAGAGCTACCCTCTGCGCGAAGCATGTCTTCATAAGCAGATTGGTCGAATTGGACGACCAAAGTCTTCTTCGTTGATCCGACGGATACAACATTGTGTTGAGCAATGGCTTTCTCGTCAGATGAGAAAGTACTCCCCAGTAGAGTTGCCATCTTGTGTTTGATGATAAACGAAAGAAATTGAAAACAGGTTTATATGAAACCCTTTCTTTGTTTACAAACAAGAAAAAAAGAAGTACAATTAATCCTATACGAGGATGTTAAGTACAAAAAATGATTATGGGGAAATATTGCTATAGGAGTCTGATCTGCGGTCGATCACTTTGTCCTTTGGACCACACGATGATGAAGAAGTGCTGTAGAAGAAGGAGAAGCTTCAAAGATTGCAGCAGGGATTGAACTCTCGTTGCCAAAGTTGTCAATTAACACTCGCTGTATGTGCTCTCTCTCTGATCTCCTCTGTTTTTCTTTTTTTTAATCCTTCGACCTTTCTTCCTGTGACTGAAGGTCTCTATTTATAGAGTTCAGTCACAGTAACTGACTAGTCGGCGTAGAAACCAAACAGCGGAGAGAGTTTTACTTTTTATGCGGAGGTTATAATAAATGCTACCCACGTATGAATGATCTCCTAAATCTGCGTGTGACGCGTATCCCATTATGAGGTAACGCGTATAATCGCTCATCGAAAATCACGGCATGCAAGCCACGTAGGTAACTATCCCTCGCGTAGAGATGGTTGGCATAAAAGCCAAATAACTGTCTCGTTGGCATAAAAGCCAAGTAGTTATCTTGTTGGCGTAAAAGCCAAGTAGTTATCCTATTGGCGTAAAAACTAAGTAGCTGTTATGTTGGCATAAAAGCCAAATAGCTGTCATTGTTGGCATAAAAGCCAAGTAGCTGTTCTGTTGGCGTAAAAGCCAAATAGCTGTCATGTTGGCGTAAAATCCAAGTAGCTATTCTGTTAGCATAAAAGCCAAATTCTACGTAAAGCTTGATGCTGCATGGGTGGGTAACCAGCGTGAACTAGCCAATTATCCTTCCTGACTGATATCATGAGCGTGTTCTGGGCCAAATAGCCTTATCACGTACTTTTGCAAATATAGCCTGAGTTGGCGTATTTCGAGGAGATAGCATACGGCGTACTCCTATAGTTGAAAATAGCCTGGTTGGCGTATTTCGAGGAGATAGCATACGGCGTACTTCTATAGTTGAAAATAGCCTAGTTGGCGTAATATGCAGGGATGGTGATGTGAGCGTATTAGCCCTAATTTTAGCTCTCCCAGCCATTAAAGGTAGAACCAAATCTCGTGCATTAAATGCAGAGATCTGTCCCCATCTCGCACATTAACTGTAGAGACGTGCCTCAATTTTTGTACGAAGAACAACTTTTGACATGGCTTCTGATTTTGTCTCATCTTGAGCGTAAAAACTCATCTCTGCCTATGTAGAATAGGCAGCATATTTCTTGAATGCGTAAAAATGACTTATATCAAGGATTATGTCACTAAACGACAGTCTGGGTCTCTGTGCAGAATCATTATTACAGTCGTTCTCTCGATCGTCGTACAGTACTCTTTGTCAGGAGTCAGGTTTATTCGAGGAACACGAAGAGTTCCTCGTACAACTTCATGCTGCATTAAAAGAAGACATAATTTATGCCGGAGCGGCGATGTAGCAACCTTTTTACGCCAAAATAGTCTGAAAAAACTGCTTTACGCGGGTTGTTTTGGAGCTCTGTTTTATGCTGAATAGCGTTGAAGCTCTGTTGTAAGCCAATGGATCTGCAATCATATTTTATTCCACACAGTGCTGGAGCTCTGTTTTACGCGTGCTTCATGCATGTTGGGGATTTTACGCGTATAATTGCCCAGCATATTTTTTATGCTTCTACATCGATCTTATCTAAATATTTACTAAAGATGTCTGTTAATTGATGTTTTGTGTCAACATATTCCAAACAAATATCTCGGTGTAATTGATGATCCCTTAAAAAATAATGTCAAATTTTTATATGCTTAGTGCATGAATGGCATACTGGATTCTTGGTAAGATTAATGGTGCTAGTGTTATCACAGAGAATAGAGATATTCTTATAGTACAGATTAAAGTTTTCTAGGGTTTGCTTCATCTACAAAATTTGAGCAAAACAACGTCCTACGACGATATACTCAGCCTCAGTTGTGATAATACAACAGAATTTTATTTCTTACTAAACCAGGACACTAGTGACTATCCTAGGAAATGACAGGTGCTGCTGGTACTTTTTTGATCGACTTTGCATCGAGAAAAATCAGCATCTGAGTAACCAATAAGGTCAAAGGACATGGTTTTGGGATACCATAAGCCTGCCGACAAAGTTTCTTTAAGGTATCTAAAGATACGCTTAATTGCACACAAATGTGATTCCTTAGGATTAGCCTAATATGTAGCACAAAGGCATATAACAAACATAATGTTTGGGCGACTAGCAGTTAGATATAATAAACTACCAATCATACCTTGATACTTAGTTATGTCTATTGGTTTACTTCTTTCATCAAGGTCAAGCTTAATGGATGTTGCCATTGGAGTTCCGATAGGCTTTGCATTGTCTATGTCGAACTTTTTGAGCAAATCCTTCGTGTACTTAGCCTGATGGATTAAGGTTCCTTGTGAATCTTGCTTGATTGCAATCCTAGGAAGAATGTCAGTTCTTCCATCATGCTTATCTCAAATTCACTCTGCATATACTTAGCAAACTCGTTACATAACATCTCATTAGTAGATCCAAATAGGATATCATCAACATATATTTTCACTAATAACAAAGAATCAACAGAAGATTTTATAAAAAGGGTAGTATCAATTTTTCTTTTGGAAAAATCGTCTCCAAGTAGAAAGAAGCTAAGACGTTCATACCAAGCTAGCAGGGCTTGTTTGAGTCCGTATAGAGCCTTTCATAGCTTCAATACGTGGTAATGGTGTTTGAAATCTTTAAAACTAGGGGGTTGTTTGACAAAAACTTCTTCTTGGATAACTCCATTTAGAAAAGCACTTTTAACATCCATTTGAAAAAGTTTAAAGTTATGAAAATTAGCAAAAGTGCAAAGCATTCAGATAGATTCAAGTCTAGCAATAGGAGCATAGGTCTCATCGTAGTCAATATCTTCCTCTTTGTTGTAACCTTGAGTTATGAGACGTGCTTTGTTACGTATAACTGAACCATCCTTATTTAATTTATTTTAAACAACCTATTTAGTACCAATGATCGAATAATTATTAGGTTTAGGAATGAGTTCCCAAACTTGATTACGTTCAAATTGATTGAGTTCTTCTTGCATAGCAGAAATTCAAATTTTATCAGCAAAAGCTTCAACAGTATTTTAAGATTTTATTTGAGAAATAAAAGCAATATTTGCAATGTTATCTCTATTTAAGGAACATGTACTTACATCTTTCGATACATCACCTATTACTAAGTCCTCAGGATGATCTGTGGAGAACTTTAGTCTCCTTGGCAGACTTTTCGGATGACTTGCATTGTTCGTATCTTCAGATGTCTTATTGGTTGCGGGTTGACTACCTTCATTATCGCTGTCATTTAGTACTTGAGTGTTGTGTTCATCAAATATAACATTGATTGATTCTTCAACAGTCAATAAGTTCTTGTTGAATACTCTGAATCCTTTACTTTTGACAGTATAGCCTAGAAAAATACCTTCATCGGCCTTGGAGTCAAACTTTTCTAGGCTATCTTTGGTATTAAGAATAAAATATTTGTAGCCAAAAACTTTAAAGTAACTAATTATAGGGATTCTACCAAACCAAAGTTCATAGGGAGTTTTCTTCAATATAGGTCGAATAAGCACCATATTTAAAATATGGCATGAAGTACTTACAGCTTAAGCCCAAAAGTATTTTAGAAGGTTATACTGATTTAACATAACTCTAGCTATATCATCAAGAGTTCTATTCTTCGGCTCCACAACACCATTTTGTTGAGGAGTTCTAGGACAAGAGAATTCATGATAAAAACTATTTTTATTGCAAAATCTTTTAAAATTACTATTTTCAAATTTGTCTCTATAATCACTTTGGATACGAATAATCATGAAACCCTTTTCGTTTTGAACATTTTTACAAAAAGTGACAAATTCAGAGATTGCTTTATTTTGTTTGCAAGAAAATAAACCCATGTGTATCTAGAAAAATTATCAAAAATATCATAAGAATAAAGCTTACCGCCAAGACTAACGACTCTACTGGGTCCAAACAAGTCCATATGCAAGAGTTGTAGAGGTCTAAAGGTACTTACAGAGTTAATTGATTTAAATGAAGATTTAGTAGATTTATTCTTTTTACAGTCAGCACATACCATATCTTTCTTGAAAGTAATCTCTGGTAAGCCTCTTACGAGCTTCTTTGTGGATAGTCTTGCAATAGTGTCCATGTTTGCGTGTCCTAGACGCATATGACGTAGCCAGATGTCATCTTTGTTGGCATATAGAAATTTGCCTACATTGTTAGTATCTTTTGCAAGATAAAAAAAAAATATTATCTTCCCTGATCTCAATCAAAAATAACCTTACCCGTGGATCTTTTATAAATAGAGTATTTGTTTTTAACGAAGTTAATACCATAACCATGGTCAGCTAGATGACTGATGCTGAGTATGTTATATTTTAATTCTATTACTAGACAAACATCTTTAATGACAGGTTAGGAAGAAATACCTATATTACCTTTACCAATAATATATCCTCTGAGGTTATTACCGAATGAGACATAACCTTCCTTCTTCATCGATAGCGTTATAAATAGGTTAGCATCACCAGTCATATGTCATGAGCAACCACTATCGAGAATCTACTTGCTTCTAGCATGAGAGGGTTGGTCCACCAACAAAACGAGTTATAGATGTAACCCTTGGTACCCATTTCTTTGAGGGTCCTGTTGTGTTAGTTTTTGGTAACATGCATAAACATTTATATCTACTAACTTTCTAGTTTTACAGAATCTAGATATATGTTCTTTCTTACCATAGTAGTGACATATAGCTGTGTAGTTGGTGCATGGTGCAATATGATATGATTGTGTGAAGCAGTTTTTTGTGGTCTATGAGGATAGAATGTATTATTGTGTGGGACATTTCTTTGTGGTCTTCGTTGATATCTATAATAGAATGCATGATTATGTTTGGTTCTATGTGTATGATGTGTTCTGAACGTATGATTGCATGAACTTTTATGCATGTAGGTAAGAGAATAGCTGTGAGTGTTCTTTTATCTTGCTACGTGTCTCGTGTTAGATTGGGTAGAGGTCTGTTCGACCTATTTACCCAATCTAATCTCTAATCTTTTAGAGGTAGCATATACTTCATCATATTTAGTAGTGAGAGAATCTATTCTACGTACAGCAATGGAATACTTTTTCTTTTCAGATTCGAGTTCTTCCTTAAGTTTAGTGTTGCCCTGAGAGCTCTTGTCAAGAATGGCAAGTGCCTCATGGAGGTTAAGCTTAAGTCTAGAATTCTTGTCTAAATTGTTAGAGGTATCATTTACTTCACTTAGTAGAGATGTTAGTCTTTCTATTTTATTTTGACATTCTTGAACATCTTTCTTAGCATGCTTGTACTTATTTCTAAGTTTTCTAAAATCATCAAGCAGATCACTAAAAGTATTACCTAGTTCATCAAAAGTAAAATTATCATAAGAGTTTTTATCCGTTATCTGATCAGCTAACGCCATGAAGCATAGGTTTGTTGCTTCTCGAGGATTCTCTTCTTCGGATTCACTAGCTTCACTTTTGTGCCAGATACTAGTGTTTATATATTTTTATGATGATGTTCTTCTAGATGAGTGATTGCGGCAATTTTCTTTTCTTAGGATTGGAGAATCTTTTTATATGCCCTATCTTTTTACAGTTGTAGCATATAGGCTCTTCATCATTGTTGTTAGTAGGCTCCTTTTTCTTTGATCTCTCAAGCTTTCAAAATTTCTTGATGTTTCTAGTGATCAGGACAACTTTCTCATCTTGAGACTCATCGTCGTCGGAATTATAGTTGGTGACCTTTTCGTGATGTGCCTTAAGAGAAATTATCTTCTCCTTGGGAGTGGCTTCTTCAAATTTCTTGAGATCCATCTCGTGAGTCATCAACTTGCCCATGAGAGTCTCGAGGGTCATCGTGGTAAGATCATTCATTTCTATGATTGTAGTGGCCTTGGGATTCTAATTCTTGGAGAGTCCCCTGAGTAAATCTTCTCGTAATTGCTGTACTGTCATGTCCCAGTCCCAAAATACGTAGAACTAGGAATACATAACATACCAGTTATGCATTCGACCAGACTCTGGTCTGACTCGAATACGTATAAGCTGTGTAATAAGGGTAACTATCTAAGAATACTGAAAATATATATGTCATAATCCACATAAAGAACAAAATATCAAGAATAAACTGCATGTGCTAAAGTCGGCCGCCTATCAACACATAAGCTCGAATAGACTCGAGAAAGAAATTCGAGTCTATAAAAACTAGGCCACATCAGCAGATGAATAAGCAATATGAATAAATAACCATAACTCCGGTAGAAATGATATAAGTACCTGATACCAATGTTCGTATGACAAGCAACACACATCAGCAACTCCAAAGGCTCCATAATCGTCTATGCTGCAAAAACTGGCAGGGGACCAGGTCCTCAGAGGGACGTAATAAGGTACAAAAAAATAACAAGCCAGAAGTAAACAATGTAATAAAACCATAATTCAGGGTAAACTATTGTAACCAACTATGTGATATGCAAATAAGAGTATGGTATCGTACCCCGGGCTGGTACTCACGAAAGATCTTAAGGGACACTTCCGTAATCTAATAGTACACTCAAGGCTCCATGTGGGAGAACCAGGAGGAAGCTGTACATAATATATATATATATATATATATATATATATATATATATATATATATATATATATATATATATATATATATATATATATATATATAATACCTTAGATTCTGCATAGGGAACCTAAAACCTAATACACAATAAATAGTAATAAGTAAAATATGCCTAGAGCACGATGAAGACTCTTCCTACCCAATGTAACCTCACGTCTCAATCAAGACACGCAAGATCATGACCTTTAACTATCAGCATAAGTCATATTCAATATATAAAACTATAATCATCCCTATATCATGCATCTTGTAGTCCTATCCAGAGTCCAAGTACCACGAACAAGTCGAGAAAGACTCTGCCACATGAATATCATGTCAAGTGTCCTACGGTCGGATATGCAAATAACATATGCACAAATCATGGGTTCGAAAGAATGACTCTCTAACTATGATACTCGACTCCGCAGAGGATGTCGGTACCCGAATCTTGTTCAGACATAAAGTATCGTATAACGTCCATAGGCTCAACAAGTACATCAACCAAGCCACACAATTATAATAACTAATACATAAATAATATCAAATAAATAATGTATAACTGTAAATATCTTGGCAAGGTACACTTGTCTGGTTAGGCAGTCATTGGTGGTAAAGATGATCCCGTGTCCACTTCTTCAGGATTCAATTGACCTATCAATCAATTAATACGCTTAAGGGTACAAATCATGAATTCTTGTAATTATAACTTTATTATATAATTTTATTCTTTTCCATGTACAACCAAGTCCAATATTATTCCTAATATCTTACTTTACTTTTACAGGGTATCGGAACCTAGTTTCTTGGTTTTTGACTTCCAAAATTTAAGTTTAAGTCCCCAATTGAAGGACATGAACATAAATCATAATAAATTATATAATCTTTATTTAAATATAATTTATATTCATTTTAACAATTAATTTCCAGATTTGACAAAATAATATATTTCAAGATTATGGCTACTTTAGGTTGACTAGTTTTGTCCGAAACTTGTTCGAGACATTGCTAGTCCATTAGTATAGTTTATATTTATAAAAAAATATTTTATATCATATTATATTCTTATTTAATCTCAAAAAATATTCGTCCATTTATTCCTTCCAAAATAACCTCTATTTACTAGCAAAATAATGTCATAAAGTCACCCGAAACATAAGCTAGTGGACCTTATTTTTACCGTTCAGGTTTGACATACAAATACTATAAATATAAATTTAAAATAATTTATTTCCAGCATTAAAATACATATAAATTCAGTTTTAGGAATTAAGATCAAACCCACCAAGAATCGTATCACAAAGTCATGTTGTGCGTCGACTAGGTATTCTGGCAACTTGATGCTAGTTTGTACATGCAACATTACCAACTTGAGTAATAAGTATTTTTAATATAAAATTATATTATTTAATTTTTTGTAATTTAATAATAATTATATATATAAATAATTACATCACATCATTCATGCAACCATCTCAACTACGCTATCTAGCTATTCTTACAACTTGGCCAAGTAGTCTTTGCATCCAATCTTTCCATCGACATAAAACATGATTAATTATATAATTATAATATTTATATTCTGAATTAATAATATATAATTTTTTAGAATTATTTTATATATATTTATCATGACAATACTCATTGAACCTTGTCTACCATTGGTGCATCGTGTCCGTGTCATGATTGTTCAATTTTCTTAGAATAGTTTTTACATAGAAATATGAGTTTTTCATGCATGGAGTTATTCCTACTCATCATCTAATATTATCATGATTTAAAAAATCATTGGTTCATGGAGAATAGAAAAAAGAATCTAAGTTGGAAGACTGACCTGTATGTGATTACGACGTGGTCCTTTCTCGCGACACGGACCCTTCGGAGCACCAAACAGACTCTAACCTCCACGAAACTTGAGGGGATGCTTGGGGACTTCATATAGGAGTTAAATCTTTAGTTTAAAGGTGATTTTGAGGACATTTATGGGGTGAACAATAGCTGCAACCAGCAGCAAGTAGTCGGCCTCTAGGGGTGGTTAATCTCTTGCTCTAATGCTTGTCAGCTTGTGGGGGATGAAGTGGAGGTTGAGAAGGAGTGGAAAGAAAGTAGAGAAGGAGAGGGAGAGGTTTAAATGGTCATTTAAGAGATAAGGGTGGATATATGGGGGCCACAAAGAGGAAAGTAGATGTTAGGGTTAGGGTTTGTGAGGAGGATGCCTTATATAGATATTTGTTGGGCCCATGGCGGGGTTTTGATGAGCTTTAACCTTTGGTTCAGACCTAAGGGATTTGGTTTATCCCTTATTAAGGCTTTGGGTGCACTTGGATCTAGTTGTGTGGATATTGGTTTAGTTTGAGTCTAAGTGAACAAGAAGGTTCACCACTACCAAAAAAAGTCAAATTAGCGACGCCAAAAAACGTCGCCAAATGACAATAAAACGTCGCTAAACTCGTTTAGCGACGTAATTAGCGACGTTTTAACGCAGTCGGAAAAAACCAAGTCGCTGAACGAAAAAACGTCGCTAAACGTCGCTATGCCGACGTTTTTTAGCGACTTTATTGAGTCGCTAAATGTAGCGACGTTTAGCGACGCGGCGTCACGAAATAGCGACGTTTATTAAATTCGCTAAACGTCGCTCATTAGCGACTTTTATAGCGACGTAACAGCGACGTCTTTAATGACCTGGCAGTACTGCCATGTCAGGAATTTGCGACGTACAGCGACATATTTAGCGACGTTTAGCGACGTTGTTAGCGACGGCTATTTACACGTCGCTAATTAGCGACTTGTTTAGCGACTTATAAAAACGTCGCTAGACGTCGCTAAACGTCGCTAAATACGTCGCTAAATTTACAAAAAAATTAAAAAAAAAACTGAATTGTTCCAAACTATTATTCCTCTAATTTATAAATTTGTAATTAAAAATAGACCCGGAGCAACCCTCCGTTGAATTCTATGGGTTCGTCGACCCCTTCGATGGAACACAAACATTATAGACAGACAATAAAAGTATCACAGTTATAAAAGTATCACAGTCACACAAAATGGGCATAAACAGCATCACAAAATACATAATATATAAGTATCAGAGTATCACAGTAACACAAAATGCATAATATATAAGTATATGAAACATTATAGTATCAATCTTGAGGATTTCCAAAACGGGGCTGATACCAGTCCCTCAAATACTGCGCATAAACAGCGTTTATGTTATCAAGCTCCGCTATGGGTGCTGGGTGACTGGAACTCCCCGTCTGAGATACAGCCGCGATAGGTGCTGGGTGACTGGAACTCCCCGCAGGTGGTATCTCTTCCTCCTTAACAGTAGGAGGCATCACTTCCTTCTTAACAGTAGGAGGCATCACTTCCTCCTTAACAGTAGGAGGTGTCGCTCTCTTGGGTGCCATCTGGTAAGATAGATGAAAATAAAGAATTAGCAGTATAATAATGATACCATAATATCTTATAATAATGATAATTCTTTGCAATTGAAATTGAAATTGAATTATGAGATTTGGATGATAAAGATTAAAGTAAATAGTAGTATCTAAGATACACACACAAAACCAGTGGCTCGACTGATACACTGAGACACAGTGGTTGAGGCACACTGTGCACACACACAAAACCAGTTTTCACAGTGTGCACTGACTGAGGAACCCGACACTCTCACATCCCCCAAATGCAAAAACCCAAACTCACACTACAACTAACAATTGATGCCTAGGTCTTATACACCTACACACACGTATGGTTGAGCTATTTTCAAATTCCAGTCTTATATAACCTAAAGACAGGTAGACTTTGATACCAAATTTATATCTGAAGATGGGAGTAGCTTGCTAAGTCCAACAAGTATATTTTGTCTCCATATTGTGTACTCTAGTGAACTACAAGCCAAATTTCAAAACTCATTTTGGTTTATTTTGGTCTGCGCCAAAAAAATTTATCACACAGATTTAATTCCTAGACACTAATCAGGATATAACTGTAAAGAGACTGGCTAGAACATCATATCAAGGCCTTGAAGAATTCAAGAATGAGGTGGTGCTCATTGCCAAACTCCAGCACAGAAACCTTGTCCGACTTCTCGGTTGCTGCATACAAGGGGATGAAATGATGTTGATATATGAGTACAAGGGGATGAAATGTTAAAATTGTCTTTACTTAAATACTTATGATTTTGTTATGTTAATTAAAATTTTCATATGATAGAAAGTTTTACCTATTTTGGCAGAACTTGAAAACTTATGACACATTACAATTGCTTCTAGATAAAGAGAAAGGAGCATTAGTGGATTGGCAGACACGGTACCAGATTATCCTAGGAATTGCTCGTGGACTTCTCTATCTCCATCAAGATTCACGATTAAGAGTTATACATAGAGATCTCAAAGCAAGCAACATTCTCCTTGACAAGGACATGGACCCCAAAATTTTAGATTTTGGTATGGCTAGAATATTCGGTGGAGATGAAACAGATTTTAAAACGAGAAAAGTTGTTGGTACATAGTAAGTTTTGACTCATAATCATAAGATATGTAGTTTTTTTTAGTCAACCCTAACCCTAATCTGCGTCTGTGGTACATAGTAAGTTGTTGGTACATAGTAAGTTTTGATCTCAAAGCAAGCAACATTCTCCTAAACCTAACCCTAACCCTAATCTGCGTCTGTGTGTGTGTATGCGTCTGTGTGTCGTGTGTGTGTCGTGTGTGTGTCTGCGTCTGTGTGTGTGTCGTGTATGTGTGTCGTGTGTGTGTGTCTGTGTGTGTGTGTGTGTGTCGTGTGTGTCATGTGTGTCTGTGTGCGTGTGTCGTGTCTGTCAAGTGTGTCTTGTGTCAGTGTCACATGAGAGAGAGAGAGAGAGAGAGAGATTACCTAGAGCTCGAGGAGGAGGAGGGGGATGCCGGAGTAGCCGCAGCCGTGGAGACCCGGTCGCCGGAGGGGGGGGGCAGGGGAAATCGAAACGTTTTCGAAATTTTCGATAGATCGAGAAAAGAAACCTGAGCCCTAATTAAACAAAATTTAGCGACGTTTAGCGACGTCCAATAAAAACGTCGCTAAAATAAAAATTAGCGACGCCAACGATAGATACGACGTCGCTAAATACGTTGCTAAATGTTTTTCCATATATACGTCGCTAATTACGACGCTAAACGTCTCTAAATCAGATATATTAGCGACGTTTAGCGACCTTAATTGAACTTATAGCGACTATTCGTTTAAAATCTTAATAAAAGTCGCTAAACGTCGCTAAATGTCGCCATTTAGCGACGACTAGCGACAATTTTTACCGAGTCGCTAATTTAGCGACGTTTTTACTTGGAGTCGCTAAAATACGTCGCTAATCCCGCTTATTCTTGTAGTGCACTAACGGTACTTCAATTAAGTCATTTGTTGCATTATTGGGTTATTGTGGATGTGCGAGGGTTTAAGTGTGGCAAAATATATATATAAATAATAGGGGATGAGTGTGGGATAGTGTACTTGTCTTATGGGAATTGGTTTGAGATCCCGAGTAGGGTATTTGGGCTCGGTTGGGTTCAACTAGCCAAATAAGGATAGTTTTACAATGTTAATGGTTGTAGATATTTGTCAATATTTTTGGAGCATGGAGGAGATCAAAAAAATACAACATCCATGTTCCAACTATATTAGACTCAATCAAGATTAATATTATAAATTTTGTTGGAAGAAAAAAGATCGTGCATTGCTCAAACTATCAAAGCAATGGCAAAGTGTCATATATATTAAAAAAGATTTTAGAAATTAATTTTTTAAATCTACCTAATTAAACAAAATAATTAAAAATTATCAAATTATCCCTATTCCAAAATGAGGGGGCTTACAATCTACCAACCTTAAAAGAATTTCGTCTTCGAAATTTAAGATCTTCAATAATATATATATATATATATATATATATATATATATATATATATATATATATATATATATATATATATATATATATATATATATATATATATATATATATATATATATATATTTCTCCATTAAAATTCAAGCAATATAATCATGAAGTCAAATTGCTTTTGTTATTTAACAAAGTTCTCACATTTTACTTCATCCTCACAGCTTAAAATTTTTAAATAAATCTTTGAAATTCGAATTTATCTTCAAAATTTTAAAATCCAATAAAAAAAATTTTAATCAGATTCTCAAGTCGTAACTCTTAATTATAATTTAATATTATTTTCTCGAAATTTTAAATCTCATTTATAACAGTCTTCAAAAATTTAATAATTTAATCCTTCAAATTTAATTTCATATCCAAACTTAAAAAATTAAATACAAAAATTTATTTTCATCTTTGAAAATTTGTATCTCATATTGTAGTCATTTCTGAAAATTTTCTAATAATTCAATTTTTTTTCTTATAGCCATAATTTGTCTTGTCCTCACTACCATTACGTATATACGAATTTTCAGTATTTAAATTAATGGTCATCCTCGAACATAAATTAATGAGTCATTTCTAAAAATTTAAAAGTTAAAATTAATTCCTCAATTTAAATTCTACTAATGCATATCTCATGAATAAATTTAAAATTCAAAGTCTCATCATCAAAATTTGAATTCGAAATCTACTCCATCAATCGTATCTCTCAAAAAAATTTATTAAATTTTAAATTCAAATTAAGTCCTTAAAAGTCTATTCTATAAGTGATAAAGTCAATCTTTATATTGTTATTCCTTTGATTTAATCCAATCCATAAATCAATTCTCAATATTATATTGAACTCCTAACACTCAAAATTCTCAGCATTATCCTTGAATTCCTTAAAATTTATCTTAAACTTCTAATTAAATTTGAAAATTAAATATTCAAAATTTAACCACTTCAAGATTTAACTCCTCAAATTTAAATTAAACTCAATTCTTACCTTTAAAATTTATTATTATTCTACTCTTTCAAATTTCTTTAAAATTCTTAAAATTAAATCCATAAGATCTCAAGTCCTCAAATTCTCAAACTTGAGTTTAATTCCAACCTTCAAATTATAATTTGAATTTATATCTTGTAGTCCACTATCTATGATGTTAATCTTCTTAATTTTCATAAAAATTTAAATTTAATAACCCAATACTCAAAATTTTAAATCCAATCTCCAAAATTTTATTCTCCAAATTTAAATTCCAAAATTTAAACTCTGCTAGATTTAAGTCCTTCAAATTTAAAGAGAAATCAAATCCAGTATATCATGGTCTTTCCAGAATTTAAAATTCAATCTTACCATATAAGCCTTTAAATTTTATCCTCAAAGTTTATCGTATTTTACCATTTTAAAATTCAGTTATCAAATAGTCTTCTTCTTAATTCCTCAAATTTTTGAATGATTTTTTTTTTCAAATCCATAATATCCATAACTCAATCAATTTTACCCTCTATAACATTATTAAACCTACCAATCATAAAGCTATCCAATAAAATAACTCATATATGACATATCTAATTCTAACCAACCTTCTAAGATCAAATTAAATTCTCAAAATTTATAATCTTTAATACAATATATCTTTATCTCATCAAATCTCAAAACTTAATTTAATTCCATCTATTCTTAAAATTTAAATCTAATCACAAGGTTTAAAATAATCTCATCCAAAATTTTGAATTTCAAAAATGTTCCATCAAATTTTACTTCTCTATATTTTTTTTTCTTTGGTTCAGACCTAAGGGATTTGGGGGATGAAGTGGAGGTTGGAAAAGAGTGGAAAGAAATAGAGAAGGAGAGGGAGAGGCTGAAGTGGTCATGGAAGAGAGGAGGGAGGATATATGGGGGCCACAAAGAGGAAAGTAGATGTTAGGGTTAGGGTTTGTGAGGAGGATGCCTTATGTAGATGTTTGTTGGGCCCATGGTAGGGTTTTGATGAGATTTAACCTTTGGTTTAGACCTAATGGATTTGGTTTAGCCCTTATTAAGGCTTTAGGTTCACTTGGATCTAGTTGTGTGGATATTGGTTTAGTTTGAGTCCAAGTGAACAAGACGGTTCACTAACGGTACTTCAATTAAGTCGTTTGTTGCGTTATTGGATTATTGTCCATGTGCGAGGGTTTATGTGTGAAAAAAAAATAATGGGGAATACGTGTGGGATAATGTAGAAATCTCATAGAAATTGGTTTGAGAGCCCGAGTAGGGTATTTGGGCTCGGTTGGGTTCAACTAGCCAAATAAGGGTAGTTTTGCAATGTCAATGGTTGTAGATATTTGTCAATATTTTTGGAGCATGGAGGAGATCAAATAAATGCAATATAAATGTTCCAACTATATTAGACTCAATCAAGATTAATATTATAAATTTTGTTGGAAGAAAACAGATCGTGCATTGCTCAAAATATCAAAGCAATGGCAAAGTGTCATATATATTAAAAAAGATTTTAAAAATTAATTCTTTAAATCTATCTAATTAAATAAAATAATTAAATAATTAAAAATTACCAAATTACCCCTATTCCAAAATAAGGGGGCTTACAATAACGCCCAAGTCCCAAAATACGTAGGACTAGGAATATGTAACATGCCAGCTACGCATTCGACTAGACTCTAGTCTGACTTGAATATGTATAAGCTGTATAATAAGGGTAACTATCTAAGAATACTGAAAATATCTATGTCACAATTCACATAAAGAACAAATATCAAGAATGAACTACATTTGCTAAAGTCGACCGTCCAGTAACACATAAGCTCGAATAGACTCAAAAATAAATATGTGTCTATAAAAAAACTAGGCTACATCAGCAGATGAATAAATAATATAAATAAATAACCATAACTCTGGTAGAAATGATATAATTACCTGGCACCAATGCTCGCATGACAAGCAACACACATCAACAACTCCAAAGGCTCCATAATCATCTATGCTGTAAAAACTGACAGGGGACCAGGTCCTTAGAGGGATGTAACAAGGTACAAGAAAACAATAAGCCATAAGTAAATAGTGTAATAAAATCATAATCCAAGGTAAACTACTGTAACCAACTATATGACATGCAAATGAGAGTATGGTATCGTACCCCGAGCTGGTACTCACGGAAGATCTCAATGGACACTTCCGTAATCTAATAGTATCTCAAGGCTCCATGTGGGAGAACCAGGAGGAAACTATATATATATATATATATATATATATATATAATACATTAGGAAACCTAAAGCCTAATACACAATAAATAGTAATAAGTAAAATATGTCCAGAGCATGATAAAGACTCTCCCTACCCAATGTAACATCACGTCTCAATCAAGACACGCAAGATCAGGATCTCTAACTATCAGCACAAGTCATAGTCAATATGTATAATTATAAATATCACTATAGCATGCAACCTGTAGTCCTATCCAGAGTCTAAGTACCACGAATAAGTTGTGAAAGACTCTGACACATGAATATCATATCAAGTATCCTACGGTCAGATCTGCAAATAACATATGCACAAATCATGGGTTCGAAAGAATGACTCTTTAACTACGATACTCGACTCCGCAGAGGATGTCGGTACCCGAATCTTGTTCGGACACAAATTATCGTATAACAGCCCTAGGCTCAACAAGTACATCAACCAAGCCACACAATTATAATATCAAATGCATAAATAATATCAAATGAATAATGTATAACTATAAATATCTTGGCAAGGTACACTTGCCTGGTTCTGCAGTCAGTGGTGGTAAAGATGATCCCGCGTCCACTCCTTCTGGATTCGATTGACCTATCAATCAATTAATATGCTTAATGGTCCAATCATAAATTTTTGTAATTATAACTTAATTATATAATTTATTTGATGCCATGCATAACCAAGTCCATTATTATTTCTAACAACTTTGCTTACTTTTACAGGGTATCAGAACCTAATTTCTTAGTTTTTGACTTCCAAAATTTAAATTTAAGTCCCCAATTAAATGACATAAAAATAAATCATAATAAATTATATAAGCTTGATTTAAATATAATTTATATTCATTTTAATAATTAATTTTCAGATTTGACAAAATAAACATATTTTAAAATTATGGCTACTTTAGGTTGACTAGTTTTGTCCGAAACTTATTCGAGACATTGCCAGTCCATTAGTATAATTTATATTTATGGAAAAAAAATTTATATCATATTATAATATGATCTAATCTTAGAAAATATTCACCATTTATTCCTTCCAAAATAACCTCTATTTACTAGCAAAATAATGTCATAAAGTCACCTGAAACATAGGCTAGTGGCCCTTATTTTTAAGGTTCATGTTTGACATACAAATACCATAAATATAGATTTAAAATAATTTATTTTCAGAATTAAAACACATAAATTTAGTTTTAGGAATTAAGATCAAATCCTCCAAGAATCGTATCACAAAGTCATGTTGTGCGTCGACTAGGTATTTTGGCAACTTGATGCTAGTTTGTACATGCAACATTACCAACTTGAGTAATAAAGTATTTTTAATATGAAATTATATGTTATTAATTCAGAATAGCTAGATAACCTTGGGATTCAGAAACACATTACCAAGAGTGGGTTCTTCAAATTTCTTGAGATCCAACTCGTGAGTCATCAACTTGCCCATGAGCGTCTTGAGGGTCATCGTGGTAAGATTATTCATTTCTATGATTGTAGTAGCCTTGGAATTCCAATTCTTGGTGAGTCCCCTAAGTAAATCTTCTCGTAATTGTTGTAATCCTTACCAAGTGATAATAGAGGGTTGACGATGTCGAGGAATCTCATAAACATTTGAGTGATCGTCTCATTTTACTTTATTTTGAATGCTTCATACTCTTATATTAGACAACTTATTTTTTATTCCTTCACTTAAGAGATTCCTTCATGAGTAACCTCAAGAAGTTTCCATACTTCGTACGAAGTTCCACAAGTGGAGACCCTGTTAAATTCAGTTCTGTCTACAGCACAAAATAGAGCGTTAATAGCTTTAGCATCACGACTAGCTTATTTTTTCAGTGTTTGTGTATTTATCATAAGGTTTCTCTACAAGGTTGCCATCTATGACTATTGTAGATGGCTTCTTGTATCCTTCTACTACTATATCCCAAAGGTCAAAATTAAGTGACTTTAGGTAGAAACTCATACGTACTTCCAGTATGTGTAATTAGTACTATCAAATAGGGGTGGCCTATTTGTGGACTGGCCTTCACCATTATTAGTGTGGATAGATCTAATCATTGCCATAAGCCTCTTAGGATGTTAAGCCAAATATCAAGAGAACGAGCTCTGATACCAATTGAAGGACCGTAAAGCAACTCTATAGGGGAAATAGAGTACAGCGGAATAATCTACCAAATTTAATCTTATCAGAATGAAGGCAGTTGCTAACTAACAGTGTATATAAAGACAGTAAAGTAAAGAATTAAAGTAGAGAGAGAAAGCAAATGCAAACACCTAGATGTATGCTGGTTTTCCTCTGATAGGACTAGTCCAGTCCCGAGAAGTCAAGCTCAAAGTTTTATCCATTATAATCACCAATAGTGAATCACAAGCTTTGATCCGAAGGCTTGCCACTTCTTTACACCACGAGGTTTGATCCGAAGACTCACAACTTCACAGCTAGAGAGAGAGAGAAACTGATGAAGTCAAGCTTTTTACAACTCTAGAAACTTCTAGACCGATACCACACTTGGCACTAGGAAGGCTAGAGAGTTGCTCTTGGAGATAGAAAAGTTTAGGCTCAGATATTTGCTCATAATAGGATAGAAGGATTAAGAGAAGATGAGTGAGTAGGAATGTAGAAATCCAATCATATTTATAGTGTGTTGGTAAACCGAATTTGGTCAGAATTAGGATGGGGTTCAATACAAATTTTTGAACGTTGGGCCAGGAAATCAGGGATATTACTACTGTGGTAATTTTATACCAAAGGGGTAACCGAGTTCGGTCCGAGTTTGACATAAATTTGGCCCGAGTTCAGTTTTGAAGTATGGTATACTTTGTTAATGAATGTAGCCTAATTTGGTGGATAGGTTCGATGGTTTATTTGAGTGGACTAGGTATCTGGGTATAGGTACTTTGATTTGCCAGTGCGACTCAGCTTACATTGATCCTAGACTCAAATAAATAAAAGATTATATTTGAATAGACACAATAGAGACGACATGTAATAGGAGTGTTGATGCTTCAGATCGCGACATATCAATATATGGTTTAGTTAGCTATCAAAATCAAGTTGACTGAGACCGGATAGGCCAACACTTATATATATATATATGTGTGTGTGTGTGTGTGTGTGTGTGTGTGTGTGTGTGTGTGTGTGTGTGTGTGAGAGAGAGAGAGAGAGAGAAAGAGAGAGAGAGAGAGAGAGAGAGAGATGTGACAGATAGTATTGAGACATAGACAGCATTCTACCGTCGATGCTGCGGCGTAGGCTGGACGTACCTACGAATCATGCCCAAATTATGGGTACGGGTCGTGACAGTAGGTGCATGCCTAGATCGTGCACCATGTAATATAATATGTTGGGATGTGCAACATCCAAGTAGTTCAAAGATATCCCTTTATTCATAAAATAAGATATCTTATCCTTAGGAATTGTATTGTCAAGAAAAGGGATATTAGCATTAGCGGCTACGTACACTTCAGGTTCATTCTTCTCGAGATCTACCCCAGTGCTATTAACGGCTTCAGAGTTCTCCTACGCAGCTTTACCATAAGAGGTTCAAAAGTCGTAGTAGGTGTCGGATATTCCTTCAGCGGTCGACTCGGTCTACGAAGGCTAACGACCAGAGGTTCGGGTGCTTTCTTATACAGTTTTACCATGAGAGGATGGGTTGTGTCGGGAGCATGTACTTTGAGATGGACTCTCAAGGGCTCGTTCGATGTTGTCCTAGTCTTTGTCTCATCGTTGACATTATTGCCACATTTATCTTGGTGGACTTTCTTGTAGAGGATCGAGTCAGAGTAATTGGGCTCAACCCCCTTGAACGGATCAACGTCGACAAACTCCTTCTAGACGATGCCATGATCATCCACGTACTTCAAGAACTGGTATAGGCTCGACAGTCCGATCATGTATTGGTGTATCCACGAACGTCCTAACAGGACGTTATAGGATACGTCTACGTCTATGACGTAGCAGGTGACCTCTGTTTTTAAATTGTTGATCTGACACTTCAAGCGAATCTTGCCCAGAGGGTAGCTCCTTTCTGTGTTGAAGCCACTAATGGCAGTATTGGTTGCTGCCAGGCGATGCATCAGGATGCCAAAGGTCTGAAGCAGACTCTGTTGGATGATACTGATTAATGAACCGGGGTCGATGTGCATCCGGTCGACCTTGATGGTACCGATGTACCATGTGTAATATAGAGGGCGGTCGTACATATTATTCTTTAGTAACATATCCTTTTGTGAGAATGTTATGTTGGGTATCACCTCCATCATATTATTGCAGTAGGGGCATATAAAAGGATTCTCAGTTGGCGGCTTAACCTGCGCCAGGTAGGTGTCGATATTCTGTAATGTCTCACTCAGAGCAACCCGAATGTCTTTGGAGAGTCAAAGAAGGTCAAATAGTAAAAATTTTGCTGAAGAATTGGCCAGTTATGCTAAGATGTCAAAGTTGTAGGGCTTCTGCAGCCCCGGAGCTGTATCTTTGCGCAGCGGTTTATCGAAGCAAGTTTCTTTCTGCCTGGACTTGTCCACTGCCGAAGGCTGGGATGGACCTAGATCGGATGCAGTAATTGAGAGCGCACCATCGTTAGGAATATCGTACCCTCTTTGGTAGGCCTGGCCTGACCTTATTTTTTCTACATGTCACGCCCCAGTCCCAAAAATACGTAGGACTAGGACACGTAAGCATGCCAGCCGCATGGATATGGCAACTCCAATATATGGGAACCAAATCCACACGTACGCTGTAATATGAATATCAAATCCACAAGTGGTATAAAATGTAATACAAGTCACAGGGTATAATCTAAATCTCATCCACCAAAATTATATAGAAATAAATAACCAGTATCTATGAAACTAGATCTCAATAAGAAGTATCTAAGGATGATAGTTGGATGGAAACAAATCCACTACCAACTCAAATGGGAAAAGTAAATACAATATAAGTACAACTCACTCAAATAATATAAGTACCAGCTACCAATCACGGCTCGAAGAGAAGACATCCACGAAGCATCTATATCCTTCCAAATCTGTGCTCCTGCAAATACTCAAGAACAGGTACACCTGGCAGCGGACCAGGTCCTCAGAGGGACATAACAAGATACTTAAACACATGCCAATAAAGTACTGAAATAAATATCCAAAGGGGTCGCCTAACCGTCTAAGTGAATGTAGTTTAAGAACAACTTTCCCAACGCGTGGGCTATCTGGCTAAAATGGGATTGGCATAGTTCTCTTGGAGATCCAGGGGCCTACAAAGGCACGGCGTCTTTCGAACACCGGAGGCCCGCCTGATAATAATATAATATATAGTGGTCATCATGACCGCGCATCTCCGGCGGAGCGTACGGGTTACACAAGGAAAGTGCAACGGAGCCCACACGCCTTACTTGTTGTTCTCCCCACCCCATGCTCTAAGCATGTTACATCCATGACACGATAATACCTCTAATAACTGCCAAGTCTACTAGCATGCAAAGTTTCTAACAGCAGTTATTCCTACGCACGGCCCACACGTACAGGAGGCCAAACCCTGCACGCAAGTCCGTGATCTACATGAGACTCACAACTCGTGTAACAACTGTGTCACGGCCAATGAATTTAATGGTGCTACATGATAATGGGGTAGTCTCATGAACAAGGTCAATGCAATACATAAATAAAAACATATCGCAACGTCACCGTCGCGAGCATTTTATATAACAATTAAAATATATGAACTAAAGACAGAAAATAAAGATGCGTGCAACATATGGAATAAGAATAACAGTACAATGGTAAGGTATACTTGCCTGGCCAGAAGACTGCGATGTACCAATAACCTGCTCCAAAAGTCGCGCAGAATAAATCCAACATCCAGAAATGGGAACATAAAATGCTAACCAACCGTTCTCCCCATCTTGAATGCCCAAACTCCAAATGTGCCCACATTAGCATTTTTCTTCAAAATATCTACTCCTCTTTCAAGCGGCATTTAGCTGTGCTAAATGTCCCAGTTCTAAGAATTCAGTTTGCTTCTCTTTGAAGCCTCCAGCAAAAAGTCACCTCCAGTCCATGGGCAGGACTGCCCTTCGTCTCTCAGATAATATTCCTATATTGTTTTTAGAACCTCTCCTAGAACAAGTGCCCATTGAGTCCAATGAGTTCCTCCCTGACAAAACACCGAAAATGGCTCTCTGAGAGGTCCGTCACATGATAGTTCACTTGTACTCCCATTGATAAATGTCCCAGAAGATGGAGAATTATGGTGGACCTCCTTGTTTGGAGTAAGATGACTCACTGGCAATGATTTTACAACCTGAGACTGGAACGTTCTGTTACTATTAGAGGTAATCAACTTGGACTCAACAGTATTCTGTATGGTGTTAACAAGACTCTCCTGATTCAATAGGCTAACTTCTTTCTTTGTTGGATGTATGTTCACATCTAGATGTTCAGGGGGCAGACTGATAGACATGTAAATGAAAGGTTTTGGTGCTTTTGGCAAAGTTGCAGAATATACAACTTCTATAGCCCTCTTCAGAGAAGTGCAATCAACCAGCCTGTCCATTACTCCGTCTCTATAAGAAACCCTCTAAAACCTATTGATTTAATTGATTGAAGGTCTTCGTACTTGGATAACTTTGATGTCGTGTGCCTTTCACATAGTATTGGCAAGTCTTCATGGCGGATGCCGTGGCCGTTGTCGGAGACGTGGATGAGCTTGAGGCCGCCGTCCTTGACGACGACGGGGACGGAGGAGGCGCCGGCGTCGAGGCTGTTCTCCAGTAGCTCCTTCACCGTCGAGGGCGGCCGCTGCACCTCCTTACCGGCGGCGATGCGGTTCATCACCTCCGGGTCCAGCTGCCGGATCTCCGACGGCTCTCTAGGGACAGGGGCCGGGTCGGTTAGGGTTTCAGGCTAGGGTTTCCATGGTGGAGGGAAGAGATGAGGAAGGGAGAGGAAGGGGAAGAAGGAGAAGGAATAGTAATGTGAGGGAGGTCGGCTGAGAAATTCCTAGGGTTAGGTTTTGATGTAAATAAAAATAAAGAAAAAGGGCATGAAGAGGTATTTATATACATGTAAAATTTGGTTTGGGTTGACCTAGGAATTAGGGCTTGGTCAACGTTCCTTGGGCTTGGGCCTCGGCTTGCATGAGGGTGTTGGGCTAGAAATTACATGATTTAAAATGCAAGGATGGGGTTTAAAATAGATAGGGCGATGTGCGCGTTGCACATGCTAAAAATTACAAAAAAATCTATGTGAAAGGAAAAATAGATTTCTTCATGAATTGTCTAATGGTGGGGACACCACAGTGCATTTTTACATAAAAGCCCCCAACAATTAGAAAACTGCACAAAGGCAGAAATTAGATTTAATTAATTGAATCGAACTGCGCATAATGTTCTAGAATTAATTAGGAGTACATGGGATTTGATTTAGGCGGGGCACAAGTGTCAGGGCGTAGAGGGTACAGTGCAGAATATTAATAAAATTCGGTTTGCACAAAAACGGTCAAGGTGGTGTCTCAAATTTTGATTGGGACGTACAAGGGTACAAAATTAGAATTTATTTCGAATTAAGAAATAACGTCCGCGACGTTTATTGTGCGGCTAGAATATAGCATCAGAGAGCAATATATTATAAATTGCACAAGGGTCGGAATCGTAGGCGGACATGTCTAGGATGAGATCGTGAAGTTTCTAGATGGGCAATGGCTAGTGAGGTGCTTAAATAATCGCAGCACGGTAAGGTGCGCTATACGATATAATTATTGCATTATTAGCTAAATGCCGCATTCTAATTCTAGTTGGGTTCAAACTAGCCCTAATTTCACTATCGAAGCCACGTAGCCCTAATTTTGGGTGAGGGGGTTTACAATCTATCCAACTTAAAATAATTTCGTCCTCGAAATTAAAATAAGGCATAATTTGTTAAATCCTTCACATTCGTACCTAAGGTACGTCATTCGCACTTTCCTTGTTCTAATTCTAGTTGGGAGAACAACAAGTAAGGCATTTGGGCTCCTTTGCACTTTCCTTGTGTAACCCGTACGCTCCGCCGGAGATACGCGGTCATGATGACCCCTATATATTATCATGGTGGGCCTCCGACGTTCGAAAGTCGTCGTGCCTTTGTATGCCCCTGGATCTCCAAGAGAACTATGCCAATCCTATTTATGGCCAGATAGCCCACTTGTTAGAAAGTTGTTCTCAAACTGCATTTACATAGATGGTTAGGCGACCCCAATGGATGTTTATTTTCAGTACTTTATTGACATGTACTATTTGTATCTTGTTACGTCCCTCGGAGGACCTGGTCCCTTTTCCAGATATAGATGAGCAGGAGTACCCGCAGGAGTATGGACCGGGACCTGACGCTACCTATCAGTCTGAGACAATCTTATCTTCTGATTATATGTGATTCATTGCAGCTGTTTAGAGATTCTAGTTGCTATTCTTTTCTAGACATTTATTCTTATATTAGAGTTTATTCTCTTCTCTCTTTAGTAGTTTATTATAGTCGATTTGCAGTGGATTTGTTTCCACCCGACTATCACACTTTGAGATTACTATTTGAGACTGCTTCTTTGATATTCAGTTATTGATTTCCTTTATTCTATTATTTGTGCTGTGGATGAGATATAGAACTGCGTGTGACTTGTTGTGACATATATTACCACTATGGATTGGATATTCATGTACAGCGTACGTGTGTATATGGTTTACATATATTGGAGTTCGTATACATACGGCTGACGTGTTACGTATTCCTAATCCTACGTATTTTGGGGCTGGGGCGTGACATGTTTTTGTGGTGGCCCATGCAGGTCAAGAATATATTGTCTCGGTTACGTAACTGTACCGAACAAGCCTGCGTATAGGAATAGAGAATAAGGATCTCATCCACGCTTGATTGAAATTCATCCTTCCTATTTAATACTTGCATCATGTTTGATTCCTGTACTTTTTTCTAATCGTTCCGTACATCAACTACAGAGAGATGGATTTACAAAATGGATGTACTGCCGCCGATGGCAACGCAACTTCTGGAGTCAATGGTCAGACTCAAGGAGGGACCCCAACGATTCCTAGGCTTCCGGGGCCAGATGGACAGACTCACACTCCAGTTCCATCTGATCTTCCCGCTTCACCTATTGGGAACCTTCCACCTGCCCCAGTACCGCAAGATGGCCAAGCGCAGATGTTCCAATTCTTTCAGATGATGATACAGGAACAGAGGCAGCAGGCAGCCGAGCAGAGGCAGCAGGCAGTCGAGCAGAGGCAAGAATTTTTGGCAACACTGGAGAGGATGGCTGCACATGCTACTGTACCAGCCCAAGCACTAGCTCCAGTACCTCGAGCTAGGGTTGGATCAGTAAAGGATTTTGTTCAGATGGATGCAAGGCAGTACAAGGGCACTGAGAGCCCGGAGGAGACCACCAGCTGGATCACTCACACGCAGAAGCTACTGGAGGCATCGCAGTTACCCACGGACCTATGGATGACGGGTGTATGGACGCTTCTAGATGGTAATGCTCATCACTGGTGGGAATCCATGGAGCACCAGTTGGGTACTTACCAAACTTGGGAGCAGTTCTTGGAGTGCTTCGAGGGAAACTACTTTCCGGACACTGTCAGGGACACCTTGTATGATCAGTTTCTTCACTTGGAGCAGGGGAACAGAACCGTGGACGAGTATGATGCCGAGTTTAGTCGACTCAGCAAATATGGCGCTGCTTTGATACCAAATGACTTGGCTAAGGCTAAGAGATTTCATCGAGGACTGACCCAGAAGCTACAACATTATACAAGCTCGCAGTCCCGAGTCTCTTACGCTGAACTACTGACAGAGGCCAGATTTCAGGAAACCATTAGTAGAGGAAAGGGAGGTCAACTGAGGACACAACAAAGATCGGCAAGGATACAGCAGGGACTAGCCAGGATACAGCAGGGAGGACCTATCCGACGTCCCTTGGCACAGCAGCATCAGCAATACCGAGCTGGACCATACCAGAATCCAGAGAAGTCCTACTGCAATTATTGTGGGAAACGCGGACATGTATCGAGAGATTGTCGGACTCGCTTGGGTCAGTGTCTGAGATGTGGCTCCGGGCAGCACATGGCGAGAGACTGCCCAATGCAGACATCGATACTCCCACCACCAGTTCAGAGACTAGCACTTCCAGCACCGAAGCCAGCCCAGCAGATGACTGGACCGGGAGCACCTCGACCCCCGGCAGCAGGAGGATTTCAGAGAGGACCACCGCTAGCCACTCAGGAGGAGCAGTATATGAGGACCGGACATGGACAGCCGCAGAGGAACGGGCGAGCTTTTGCATTGGAGGTAGATGACATGGATCATGAGGTGGATGTCATAACAGGTATTACCCTTGCTTTTACTTTTCCTGCGGTGACATTATTTGATACGGGAGCCACCCACTCATTCATATCATCTAGTTTTATTACCAAACATAACATTGCTTCTACACCATTATCTAGTTGTGTTAGAATTCTAACCGGAGGAGGAGTTGTACCAGTTAGTCGAGTTTGTAGATCGGGCCCTATAGTGATTCGTGGCAGAGAGATGAATGCCCAACTCTTAGTCCTTCCTATGCCGTCTTTTGATATTGTGCTTGGAATGGACTGGCTGAGCAAGAACCACGCTTTCTTTGATTGCTTTGGAGGAAGCATTCTTTTTAAGGTACCAGGCCAGCCTGAACTTGAGTTTGCCCGAGGATCCACAGAAATCCTTGATGGTATACAGCTCGCAATGGACGATGTTGTCTATCACCCTATTATTTCAGAATTTCTAGACGTCTTTCCAGAGGATTTGCCAGGACTACCCCCAGACAGAGACGTAGAGTTTTCAATTGAACTAGCACCCGGAGCAGCACCTATAGCATCGCATGTTTACAGACTAGCGAAGAAGGAGATGGACGAGCTGAAGGCACAGTTAAAGGAGCTAGAGGAGAAAGGTTTCATCCGACCGAGTGCATCACCCTGGAGAGCACCAGTGTTGTTTGTACCCAAGAAGGATGGGTCAGTGCGTATGTGCATTGACTACAGAGCATTGAATGCAGTGACAGTGAAGAACAAATATCCATTGCCACGCATTGATGACCTGTTTGATCAACTCAGTGGAGCTAAGGTATTCTCGAAGATAGATCTGAGATCGGGATATCACCAAGTGAAGGTACGGAAGCAGGACATTCCGAAGACCGCATTCAGAACAAGATATGGGCACTACGAGTTTTTGGTCATGCCATTTGGATTGACCAATGCTCCAGCGATCTTCATGGACTTGATGAATCGAGTCTTCCACCAGTACTTGGACCAGTTCGTGGTCGTCTTCATAGATGATATACTTGTCTATTCGAAGAGCCACGAGGAGCACCTGCGGATTATTCTAGAGACTTTGAGGAGAGAGCAGTTATATGCTAAACTCAGCAAATGTGAGTTCTTCTTGGACAGAGTTTCATTTCTTGGACATGTTGTTACAGGAGATGGTATTTCTGTTGATCCAGAGAAGATCTCAGCAGTTGAGACATGGCCTGTTCCTAAATCAGCAGCAGAGGTGAGGAGTTTTCTTGGACTTACGGGATATTATCGACGGTTCGTGGAAAACTTCTCAAGGATAGCGGCACCTATGACTCGTTTGACTTGTAAGGATCAAGAATTTATATGGACCGATGAGTGTCAAGCAGCCTTTGAAGAGTTGAAGAAATGACTGACTACAGCACCAGTATTGGCGATTCCGTCAGGATCAGGAGGTTACGTGATCTACAGTGACGCATCAAGAAAAGGCTTAGGATGCGTATTGATGCAGCATGGCAAGGTGATTGCATATGCATCTAGGCAGTTACGAGTACATGAGAAGAATTATCCAACTCATGACTTGGAACTTGCAGCCGTTGTATTTGCTCTAAAGCTATGGAGACATTACTTATATGGGGAACGAGTGGAGATCTATACAGACCACAAAAGCCTCAAGTACGTCTTCACGCAGAAGGAGTTAAATATGAGGCAACGTCGATGGCTCGAGTTGATGAAAGATTTCGAGATAGAGCTACATTATTATCCAGGCAAGGCTAACGTGGTAGCAGACGCGTTAAGCCGGAAGCCAGCAGCTTACTTCTTGACAGCACAGAGGGAACTTTTGGTGGACTTGCAAGAGCTTGGCATTAAAGTGATATTACCCGGAGCAGATGGGACACCAGCCAACTTGCAAGTACAATTATCATTGGTAGAGAGGATAAAGGCAGCTTTGCCTACAAATGCCAGATTCAGGAGACTAAAGGAAAGGACAGAGGCCGGAGAGCAGACCGGATTGCGCATTCATGAGGATGGGACATTACGATGTGGTGATCGTCTTTATATTCCAAATGGAGAGATTCGACAGGAGCTGATGACAGAGGCTCATAGTTTGATCTATTCTATTTATCCTGGAGGCACCAAGATGTATCGTGACTTACGACAGCATTCTTGGTGGCATGGGACGAAGAGAGAGATAGCTCGCTTTGTAGCTAAATGTCTGGTATGTCAACAAGTGAAGGCGGAGCACCAGAGGACAGCAGGATTATTGCAACCACTTCCGATTCCAGAGTGGAAGTGGGAGCACATCACTATGGACTTTGTCACGGGTTTTCCCAAGAGTCCAAGTGGGAGAGATGCAGTGTGGGTAATAGTGGACCGACTCACCAAGTCAGCCCATTTTATACCTTTTAGAGTGGGTCAGTCTACAGAAGCTTTAGCTGATTTATATATGAGGCAGATCGTGAGATTGTACGGCATACCAGTCAGCATTGTATCGGACAGAGATTCGCGCTTCACATCGCACTTTTGGAGGAGCATGCAAGAGAGTCTTGGTACTCGTCTGAAGTTCAGTACATCTTACCACCCGCAGAGAGATGGGCAGTCGGAGCGTACTATTCAGACCTTGGAGGACATGTTGAGGGCTTGCATGTTAGACTTTGGAGGATCATGGGAGGACCACCTACATCTTGTAGAGTTTTCTTACAACAATAGCTATCAAGCGAGTATTCAGATGGCTCCGTTTGAAGCATTATATGGAAGAAAATGTAGGTCTCCTGTGTGTTGGAGTGACGTGGGAGAACGTCAGATTTTGGGACCCGAGTTGGTGGTCAACACCGTAGAGACAGTCAAGAAGATTCAGGGACACTTGCGAGCAGCGCAAGACAGGCAGAAGCAGTGGGCAGACCTTCATCGTCGTCCCTTGGAATTCAAAGAGGGCGATCACGTCTTCTTGAGGATATCACCGACCAGAGGCACCATCCGATTCGGAGGACGCGGCAAGTTGAGTCCAAGGTATATTGGACCATTTGACGTGCTCGAGAGAGTCGGAGAGGTGGCATATCGACTTGCGCTACCACCTTCACTGGAGGGAATACATGACGTATTCTATGTGTCACAGCTCAGGCAATATGTGGCAGACAGCAGTCATGTTCTTGACCATTCAGAGATCACCATTGGGCCGAGCTTGTCATACCAAGAGCAACCCGTGGGAATCCTTGATCGTCGAGAGAAGGTATTGAGGAACCAGTCTATTCCCTTGGTTCGCGTAGCATGGAGGCATGGCGCGCCAGGAGAATCAACTTGGGAGCGCGAGGATGACATGCGCAAGCGTTTTTTGAACCTATTCGCAGACCAAGGTATGAATCTACATTGTTAATTTATATCTTATACCATCCTTGCATTCTATCGTGGCTTAATTTTAATTTCGAGGACAAAATTTTTACAAGTTGGGTAGAATGTAAAACCCCCCTTCCTAGAAAATCGTATATACCCTTTAATTATTAATTATTAATTAAATTATAGTAATTAGGTCTAAATAGGAGAAATAGATTTTTAATAATTTTTATTTTAGGTGTTCGGACACTTAGATGACTTATGGGACCATTAAAAATTTTTCAGAATTTATTCCATGTAGGAGATCCCTTGAGCTGTTGCTAGCCTAACAATGTGCAATACCCTAATCTATAAATTTTCTTATGTGTGAATATATATATATATATATATATATATATATATATATATACAAATATATATATGTGTATATATATATTTAAAGAAAGAAAGCAATAGTATTAATAAGAAATTAACTAATATAATAATAATAATAATAATAATAATATTAATAATAATAAGCAACCACTTATTCTCTTTAGCAATTAACTTTGCATGCTGTGACCCTTAGCATTTGCTTTCCCAGCCCCTTCAGCGAGTAACCCAGAGGCCCTTCCGCCCATTTCAGTGGATAGTCCAAACCCGATCCTTCGGCCGAACCCAAACCGCTCCATCTCTCTCTCTTTCCCCTATAAAATATATATATATATATATATATATATATATATATATATATATATATATATATATATATATATATATATATATATATATATATATAGTTAGCTCTCAAAAACCCTAACCTAAATTTCCAGACCTCCTCTTCCCATCTAGAGCCGTCACCACAGCCAGAGAAGCCCCGCCAAGCCATCCAACCATCCCGTCGACGCCGACCTCGCGCCCTGCAGATTCTCACTCGAGGCACCTTCGCTCCGGCGTGATTTCCCGTCGACTCGCTGGACCAAACGCTATTCCGTTTTCATAGGTATGATCATCCCTTAACCCTCTCCAATATCTGTTTTATAGCCAACCTCGGAAAACGTGCACCCCAAGGTGAAAAACAGCGCCCAAGTCGGTGCGGACAGACCCAATTCTGGGATCGCAGAATTCCAGAATGACCACCCATATTGCCGAGTTCGTATCTCCCACCACAGAGATCCGAATTCGGTGATTCTTTTTGATACCTGTAGAATACCTGACCTAGTTTATTTTCTGTAAAATAACCCTATGCTATTAGTTGCTGTGGACAGAATTATATTCGTCACAAAACTGCACGCACCCACTTTTTCCAGATTTCCAAAAGTTGGAAAACGGAGCGCGCCCCGCCAAACGGGACCGCCCCGCCGTGTGCCAAGTGTACTGAATGGTGCACGCAGCATAACTGGACATGTGAAAATTTGTGGTGACTGATTCGGACGCGTGTGCGCGCCGAAATCAGGCCGTATCCGCGAACTCACACCGTATCGCAACTTTTGTGGAACTCGCACGTATTTTATGCACGCTTGTCAGATTGCGACGAAACTTGCGCCACTGGACTCGTGGTAACGCGCTGGTCCTGTGACCCAATTTTCACGTATTTCTGAGACGGTTGACCAGATCGCCATTTGGCGGGCCCATAGTTGACTTTTTGGACAAAATTGTGTACGACTCATCGGAATCCACATTTGGACATACCGTTGGGTTCGTATTGACATTTAGAGTTGTTTGACCCATAGTTTGTCCCATTTAGAGACTGTTACCCTCGGCACGCTTTTTGGTGCAAAGTGGGCCACACGTGGACCCCACTTTTGCCCAAAATTACCGTTTTGCCCCTGTGTCCAAATTGGACGAAAGGGATGTGCTTTTTAGCTATTTTGCTCATTCTGGAAACGTTGGTGATGTTTATTTCAGCATCCGGAGACGTTTGTTCAGAGTCCTTAGTTCCAGGTTCAGTGTCCTTGATATTTGGGCGCGTACACTTTACAGATTTCTTGCCAGGCAAGTATACCTTGCCATTGTACTGTTTTTACATTCCATATGAGGCATGCATGTTTATTTTCTGTTTATTTAGTTCATTTATTTTAACTGCTATATAAACTGCGCGTCCAAGGAAACTTGGGTGCAACGACGGTGTCGTCGTACTATGTTTTTATTTATGTATATGCATTGGACCTACTTTATGAGACTACCCCATTTTCATGAGGCATTTATGTTTCATTGGCCATGACACTATTCTTACACGAGTGTGAGTCACATGTAGGACACGGACTTGCGTACTCGGCTGGCCACCGGCACGTATAGGTCGTGCGACGGATAGGGATAACTGCCAATAGAAACTTTGCATGCTAGTAGACCTGGCGGTTATTAGAGGTATTATCGTGTCATGGACATGACATGCTTAGAGCATTGGGTGGAAAGAACAACAAGTAAGGCATTTGGGCTCCTTTGCACTTTCCTTGTGTAACCCGTACGCTCCGCCGGAGATACGCGGTCATGATGACCCCTATATATTATCATGGCGGGCCTCCGTCGTTCGAAAGTCGTCGTGCCTTTGTAGGCCCATGGATCTCCAAGAGAAATATGCCAATCCTATTTATGGCCAGATAGCCCACTTGTTAGAAAGTTGTTCTCAAACTGCATTCACATAGATGGTTAGGCGACCCCAATGAATGTTTATTTTCAGTACTTTATTGGCATGTACCATTTGTATCTTGTTACGTCCCTCTGAGGACCTGGTCCCTTTTCCAGATATAGATGAGCAGGAGTACCCGCAGGAGTATGGACCGGGACCTGACGCTACCTATCAGTCTGAGACAATCTTATCTTCTGATTATATGTGATTCATTGCAGCTGTTTAGAGATTCTAGTTGCTATTCTTTTCTAGACATTTATTCTTATATTAGAGTTTATTCTCTTCTCTCTTTAGTAGTTTATTATAGTCGATTTGCAGTGGATTTGTTTCCACCCGACTATCACACTTTGAGATTACTATTTGAGACTGCTTCTTTGATATTCAGTTATTGATTTCCTTTATTCTATTATTTGTGCTGTGGATGAGATATAGAACTGCGTGTGACTTGTTGTGACATATATTACCACTGTGGATTGGATATTCATGTACAGCGTACGTGTGTATATGGTTTCCATATATTGGAGTTCGTATACATACGGCTGGCATGTTATGTATTTCTAGTCCTATGTATTTTGGGACTGGGGCGTGACACTACTATAGCTTCTTTGGAAGGGATAGAAATCGTGTAGCAGGACTTGGACTTCTTGCCCTTGGAGTTAGTGTCGGAAGGTGTTGCTTGCTGCATTAAGTCTGGTACAAGATCTGGATGGACCCACATGAGCTCCCGATGTGATATGGTAAGAGGTATCAGCTCATCTATTTTGTCATACGCTGGCGGGAGATTGACAACCCCATTGTTGCCCGGGGGATCAAAATTACTCCGTCTTGGGCTTCCATTGCTCGAAAGTGACCGAATTGGAGAGATACCATTTTACCGGTTATTTTGTCATCAAAGTCCAAGATGAGGATCTTGGTGTCGAGCAGATGCTGGATGTACCACTTTAGTGTGTACCAATCCAGCGTTGCATGATAGACATATCGATGGTAATGGCAGTATTTCAGATTATTCAGATCGACTGTCTCAACTAGACGCTTACCCCGGGGAGCCAAAACTTGTTTCCCTTTATTAGCACGTCAAAGATTGCCATGACGTCATCATCTTCCAAGGAATAAGTTTTCTTCGATTTTGGAGCCTTTGTGGGCTTTTGCTCGGGCTTCTTGGTTATATTGACGTCATCATCTTCCAAGGAATAAGTTTTAATATCGACTGCCTCAACTGTTGTTGTAAGGGCATTTTCTCCAATCATCAGTGATGGGGATCTGTGTTCCCAAGAGGCGGGTATCCTTACTTTTTTGTATCACCGACAACATTTATGATGAACGACGTCTAGTCTTTAAACTGAGATTCGCCCATCCAGAGTCTGACTGTGGGGAGGAGATTTCTTCGACAGGTGTCCATTAGCGTGGACTCAGGGTTACCGGGGGTAACTTTAGCGTCGTTTGCCGGTATCGCTCGATGTATTTCCTTACATACTCTTTCTCCCTGTACGTGATATCCATTAAAGAGGACATCGTCATATTATTTTCCCCGTCATAGAATTGAGCAAAAAAAACCTTTAAGATCGTCAAATGATAAAATACAATTGTCCTGGAGGCTGCAGAACCAATCGAAAGCTATTCTAGGCAATATCCCAACAAAAAGCTTGGTTAAGAGGGCATCATTGCGAGGCTGATGCCCCGTTGCTGTCTCGAAGTAACTCATGAATTTACAGGAAGATGTCTTCCCATCAAACGGAATAAAGTTAAAGGGCTTATACTTGGGCGGGTACAGTATGTCTCTCTACTAAAGGGGATACGGTTATCAAATTCAGAGCTCGCGTAATGAGTCCCAATTACCCATTGAGCCTAAGCAGGCTCAAAGTTCTCGTACCTCCAGCATTGGTTCCTGGACTTCATCGACTGTGAAAGGGGCAGATGATCCAGGCATGGGATGATTGTCGCCAGGGGGTGGAGTAGTTTTATTTGAATCTTCTTTTGTCTCGGGGTCCAGGCTTGCTTGACCAGAGGCCCTTGCTGGTTGTAAGACCATATTTGCCTTGATCTCCAACATTGTCTGGGTCAAGGCCTGCATTGACATGCTCATGGTTTGCATCATTGCCTCGAGGGTTTCAAGGCACTATCGATCTTTGGGGCCCTCTGATCGACCCCTGACATGTATGATGTTCTCATATGGGAAGATATGGATGCGATGGTGGACGTCGCACTTTCTGTCTCAGACTCTTGCCGTGAATAGTCATCCGAGAAATTTGATAGTGTCACATCCTCTTTGGACTCGGAGGGAACACTACCCCTAGTGTAGGAAGTTGCGTCCTCTTGATGAAGTTGGCTAGCCCCAAGGATCTCAGCATCTATTTATTGGGAATCACCGTCTTTTCGAAATGTTGGATTGTCATAGAGGTTAAAGAAATTACAATCCCCAGCTTATGTAGCTATGTGAGGTCCTGAAGAAGAACTACCCCTAGTGGCTGACAGATTCTTATTTGAGCGGGTGCCTAGAAAAATACCTTTCGCAGGTTTCGCTACCTATCTTCCTGGGACCCATCTTCTTGACCCGTTGGCCGAGAGCAATAGATTGGAGGTGCTGGACTTTCGTTCTCTCCTTATAGAGGGGGCCTTCCGAGAAGAATAACATGAGAATAGCTCATCTGCCTCTAGTTCTTACACCTGTTCTCCAGGTTGCCGCTGGGTGGGTGCCTTTGGTTGCATCTGCTAGAATGCCGACTGTCTGTTTGAGGGTACTGTTACTTTGTTACAGCAACAGTTTATGATAATGCTGGCACGAAGATGGCATGGGATGGATACTTCATATGTCGTAATTGATTCCTCGCTTTGAGCTTGTAATTGATCACGTTGCGCAAGTCAAGCAAGGGTTGATTCACCTTTGCACCCTTCTTATGACCCGGGTAGACCGATCACATGGGTGCGTAGGTATTGACATTGCTTCCTGACCTAGGATTCATATAAGAAATTTCCCCAGGTTGCTAATGGAATACTCTTTAGACTGACCATGTCCAATTATCACTGTGGGCTGGATGCATGGGTCAGTATTATATAATTTCTATCAGGGGCACGCATTACAGTTAGCCGTGCCTGTTGACGGTCTATCGAATGAGCAATTGCTTGAGCTTGGCGAGATCGTATTGTCCTAGACTTCTTCGCCCTAGCAGGCGCCAGTGCATAGTATGAAGATTCCAAGTTTATAACTTCTCATTTCTCAATATGGCGCATGGAGTCAACGTTGCATGAGATTTGGTCGAAGATGAAACTTCTGTTGTTGTCCTGGCCGTATGTGGCCATCTGGCTGCAGCTACCGACCGGTACCGCATAGTCCTCCTTATGTGGATTTTGACATGGCCGTATGGAACCTGTCTTAGCGCTTAAACTCCTGACATCATAGTATTATCCTCTTCCAGAGCTCAAGTGCTAAGTACTTTCCTTGTCAGAAGAGGCTGCCGCATGAGTGGCATCAACTTCTATGAACCCATAAAGTGCATCCCCTGCGACAGGAAAAGAGACGGGGAGAGCATTCTCCGCAGTTGGGTGAGGCACAACGGCCTTTACAACCCATGTCCTGAGGGTCTTCTTAGGCTTTGCCAGCCTTGGAGAAGCGCTGCCCTCACAGAGCATTTTCTCAAAGACTTGTTGGTCAAAGCGTACAACCAGTATCCTCTAGGTCGAACCCAGCTTTGACGCATCGGACTGCATCACGACCTTCTCATCATAGGAGAAGAAACTCCCCAGCAGAGTCGCCACCTTATTTTCCATTGAAGAAAGTTTGGGAAACCTTTGTTTAATAACAAACAAAAAGAGTACAAAAAAATTCTAGACAGAAAATCCAAGTACAATATTTTTTATCTGGGTAAGGATGATGCACCGAATCTTTACTTCGTTGACGGTCCGACAAGGGAAGGATGATGCTCTCTTCTCTCTTGTCTCTCCTGAGCTTGTGTGCACGTACGTAGCTCGCCTGAAGGGGTATAGTCTCTGAAGAGAAAAACTAGCCAGCCATTGGAATATCCAATTTTCTCCTATTTATAGCCGTCATGTTGGTGGGCTATAGGTGTCGTATATGCTTCTATTTGGTGGCCGTAGGGGGCTCCTTCAACAGAATATGGTTACAACTGTAGGCACATACTATGGGCAGGCTTCTACGTATACATCCTTAACAGAATATAGTTTAGTCCAGGCTGAGCTTCCATGTGGACGTTTGTTGCAATTTGCCTTTTCTGAAGAACTGGACAATTATCGTCTTTTGTTTGCATGACTTGGTTAGCTTGACATGTGGCTTACATTTACTTGGAAAGAATTACTTTAATCACAACAAAAAGATTTTATCTCAAGTAACCCTGCCACGTTGGACACATAGAGTTTGGGACGCATGGGACGCATGGGACGTATGGAACATATGGGGCCAAAGATGCATGAAACGTATAGAGTCTATAATACATGGGGCCAGAGACGTATGGAACACATGGAGTCTGGAACACATGGGCCAGTGATGCATAGAACACATAGAGTCTGGAACACATGTAGCCTCGTACACGTAGTGTCTCATGCCTGTAAGGAGTAAAGTTCGTGCTGACGTAAGGTTCTGTCATTTAACGAGCTCACATCCTTCAAGGCGTTCAAAAAGTCCTTTTTGTCAGAATTATGTGTCAGACATAATCGTATAGGGGTACAGGTATACTTGAGTGAGTAGTGACACATGACACTGCTGGCACATGCGGATACTAGTTACTTAGTGGAGCATGACACTTCTGGCATATGGGAACACTAGTTATTTAGTGGTGCATGGCACTAATGGCACACAAGAATACTAGTTATGAAGCAGTCGGCTCATGAAACTGGATCATTATGGTACTGGGGCTTGATCACTTCGGCTCATGGCCTTTGATTACTGTTGGTGCATGGTAGCTGCTTTTCTGGGCAATATAGTTATTCTATGACCTGATTTCTTTGATTCAATCTTGGGATGCATGTTTGGTGGACACATAGATCTAGATTTTCTATGCTTCTACAGAGAGTATACATGGCTAGGGAGGACAATGAAGGCACCCATGATCGACATCGCCTTGAGACGCTCGAGGTTGTGATGCAGACCATGAGTGCCTTGATGCAGTCTCTGACCCAAACGGTGCTAGATCTCAGGGCAATCCTGGTCCTACAACCACTGAGGACCCCTGCGCAAGCAAGCCAAGATCCTGAGTTCAAAAGAGAATCAAATGCAATCTCTCCACCTACTAACGTCCACCACACTCTGCCTGGATCATCTGCTCCTTCTGTAGTAGATGAGGCCCAGAAAGCAATACGAGAAGTACGAGAATTTTGAGCACCCCTAGACTCAATGGACAGTCGTGACACACTATGCGAACTCGGGATACGAAAATCATATGCTCTAGAGTAGAAAAACATGTCGTACCCGTCTAAGTACACTTCTTTTGCCATGACTCCATTTGACAGAAAGATATTACCTCGACAATACATAAGTTATTTTGAGATGGCAATATGACATTTACCTCACAACTGTCATGACCCACACCCGGTATAGGGGCACGAGTAGTAAACAACGTCCAGCCTATGCCACAGTATCGGTGGTAGAACGTTGTTTAGGTAAACTATATATCTAGCAATCAAGATAAAATAATGCCACCAATAAAACTATGAATACTCAATCACAGATCTATAAGATGGAACAATCACATGAATATGATATAAAGAACTGAAGAGTCAAATATAACTCACGAGACAAAGTAATATCCAATGAGTCATCTGAATAAATACTAATAACAAATGCTGGAGACAAATCCAGTACAAATAATTCTATCTACTGAACTACGGGTACTGGGTCATCTGTCTCAACTAGGATAAGACACTCCTGAGCCAAAGTCTCTGGCTCTAAGCCAACTATGTTCAGAGGCCCATAGTGAGTAGGATACCACTCCTCAGTGTCATCTGAAAAAAATATATCCAGTCAGGAAAGGAGCAAAGTATATCTCTAATAGCAGTTCTAATAAATGATATAAACTATATAACAGTAAATAGAGCGAATATTCCAGATGCAATATACAGGTACAAGAGATATAAAATATAGGAATACTGAAAATAAATATAAGAATGAATATCATAGGAATGAACAAGAAATACTACTACTAAGTGAGTGAGCACCAGCTTCAACATATGATCGGCTTGGGAACTTGCACAAGGATAATAGCTAGGTTAATCATACATACGGTATATGATTAATACTATTCAAGGAACAAGACATGCACAAGGAGGGTATGATCACATATCTACACTAAATACTCCCCACCCTCGACTGGTATAGTGGATCCAACCATGGTACTTTATGACATGGGATTCTTTAGGTAGGTAGCAAGTCTCCCCAAGAATCAATGTCTATACATGTACAAGAAGAACAAGGAACAAATCTTGCACAAGATACACCATAAATACCAAGGAATAATATCTCATGACGAGATCTGGATATACCAATCTGTGTAACCATCGTGTCAAGAAATTAAGGATATCTACACTAAATACAAGAGACATAAAGGATATCATAAATGAGAAACTATCAGAGAATGTACTAGCCTGGAATTCGGTGAACAGTATCAAAGATGTCTGGTACGGTGCTTCGAAGATCTAAATATGGAATATTATATCAATACAAGATTTTAAAATGAAAATAAGTTAAACTAGTCAAATTCTAGGTCATAAAGCCATTTCTAAGTCAAAATAGTCAAACTAGGTCAACTCTAGGTCAACCTTTGTCAAACTAGCTATTTTTAGGTGGTATAAGTTCATCCCTAGAATATTGGGTCCATACACTATGTAATTAGGTTATACTAGCTATGTTAGGATACTAGGGTATCGACACTATATCGTATCATAAGATACGTAAATTATTAGATATGAAAATATAATAATATATATACAAGATTAAAAAAAATATAGTATCCCTAGCTAAACTAATGCTAAGTGGATATCTTGGCTTTGAACCAATCACACCACCTACACACCCCTCATGATACACAAACCCAATACCTATACTAATTAATATACTATCAATATCTATACATATATAAATTATACAATACTATATACCATAACTTAACACCAATATATAACTAATACCTTAGTACTAACAATTACCTTAGTATTTTAATAGCTTAATACCCTCAACGACAATATCATATATCTTAATGATTATCTAGCAACTTAGACCAAAACCTTAACTAGATCAACTAGCTATATTGAGTATACTAGCTAATACCTTACTATATAAAACTTACCTTAACTATAAACTAATATTTATCCTACTGTAAACCCCCTAATTTTTCAAGAATTTTTAAATGGATTTTTACAATTTTTCTGGAATTTTTTAGAATTTTTCTGTAATTAAAACTAAGGTATTTTATAATTAAATAATTTTTAAATAATGTTAATTAATATTAAAATTTTATCATAATAATATTTTCTGGTGTAAAATGAAAATTTTGACATAGGGTAATTTTTCGAAAATTTATTGGACCCCGAAAATATTTTTAAAGCCCTAAAAACTAAGTTGTAAATAAACCCTAATTAAACCCTGATATAAACCCGGTTCAATTGAACCAAACTAAACCGAACCATGGTGAACCGAACCGGACCGAACCCAAATTCTTAACGGGTCGGGTCGGATCCGAATTGAACCCGACCCGGACCCGTTAACCCAACCGAAACCCTAACCCCCAAACCCTTCTTCTTCCTTGACTGTTCTCCTCCCCGGCGGCCGTTTTCGCCGCCGTGGCCGCCGGCGACCCTACGTTTCGACTCCGTCCAACATCCTCCGTCGTTTCCCCTTCACCTTCCTCAACCTCCGGCCATCCGCCTGCCTGCCTCGCCTCTATTTAAACCCGAGCCCCCGCTGCCACTTCCCTAGCTCCGCCCCGCTCCGTCGACATCAACCCCTCCTCCGGCGAAACCCCAACCACCACCAGCCCGTCTTCTCCGGCAACCCCGACCACCGCCTCCACTTCCTGCGCTCTGCCCCGACCTCGTCGAACTCCCAGCAGCACCCGAGCACCGGCCGCCTCAGCCCCCAGCGTAGCCCGGCCGCCTCCGCTGTGTCCCCTTTGACGACCAGCCGTCGTGCCACTCCCTGTAGCACCTCAGCAGAGCCACCTCTGCCTCCCTCATCTCTGGCGAGTCTCCGGCCATCGAACCTTAAACCCGGACACAGCACAGTGTCGTGTCGTGTCGTGTCGTATCGTGTCGCATCACCTCGCGGATACGAGAAATCCAGCCTGCGTAGCCCTGTTGAGGTACCCTTTTATCTTTCCTCGCTACCCCGTTTCTCGTGTCATCTATTGTGATGCGTAGGCTGCGTAACCCTCTCGATTCTCGTGCAATCCACTCGGTGTGTCGCGTCCTGTAGTGATCGCGAACCGCGATCCAAAAACAGGAAAAATAATATCCCGTTTCCCCCGGGACTGAGTGCGCCCCGCCAAACGGGACAACTTGGTTGCGTGCGGTCTTCACCAAAAGGTGCGCGCCGTTGATACGGACGTGCAGGATTTTACAGAAGTTGATTTGGATGTGCGTGCACAATAAAATCAACGTGTATCAGCCGACAATGCCCCGTATCTGCCTGTTCTAGAATATGTTGTAACTTTGTGTACACACGTCGGATCGAAACGAAACTTGCGCCATCGGACTCGTAACAATACACTGGTCCTGTGACCCAAGTTTGGTTCGATTCTGAGAACGTTGAAAAAATCGCGTATCGTAGGCCCGCAGCTCCACTTGACGGGCGATTTTGTGATCGGCTCATCGAAATCCAATTCTGGAAGTTTCGTTGGGTTCGTATCATCGTTCTGGACTTGTTGACATTAATTTTGACAAATTTGGAGACCATTATTCCTGACACGTTTTTCGGTACTAAGCGGCCTACATGTGGACCCCGCTTTGACTAAAAACTGTCATTTTTGTCCCTGTGTTCAAATTGGACTCAAGGACAGACGTTTCTAGATATTTGATATTTTTTGAATCTGATGGTGATGTTTATTTCAGCAACCGGAGCAGTACCTGCAATTTCTACTGAGGTCAGAGCTACTGTTGGAGCCAGAACCCCAGGCAAGTGTACCTTGCCAAATCTTGCAGTTCTTGTTACATATTTTCTTGTCTTATTTATATGTTGTATATGCTTAACCTAGGGCCGTGTGACTTTACTTAGCGTTCGATTAATAGTCGGGTGCCAACACCGTACGCGGAGTTGTGTAACGTCACCTAGAGATAGATATCGTGACCCTTTACATTCTCGTACTTGCATTATCAAGTACGTCATAACCCAGGACACCTGATACTATTCATGAGACAGAATATTCCTGAGATATTCATGATGATTCTGTATAGGATACAGGTTTCATGACATATTCCTGAATCATATGCTTAGATCTCATTATGACTTGTTGCATTAGTTATGATTTTGTGTGACATGGACACGAGATATCGTGAAACTGTAACGTGAGATTATATTCGGTGGGGAGAGATTTACCGTACAAAAGGCTGATTATATATATATAATACTTTAATGGAAGTGCCTTAGACTCTGACACAGAGCTTTGGTACCGTACTGGCCCTTCGAGAGAATACTGCTATGGGTTTCTCCGACACAGATCCTATAGTAGTCTCAGCCCGAGTATGACTAAAACTCTCATTTGCATATCACTTAGCTACTTATATAGTTTAACCTATTATTTCATTTATTGTTGCACTACTTTTATTTTGGCATGAGTTATTTCGTACCTTGCTATGTCCCCTGAGGACCTGGATCTGGATTATGTCCCCAGGATTAGCAGAGGATATATATCCTGAGGTGTACGGAATAGGAGCACTTCTCGAAGCAGTACCAGAATCTGAGGACGAGGTGATCGCTGAGGATTCTTCTTGAATATCTGCTTATTCTATGCTCAGTCTTGATGAAATTAAACTCTTTTAAATTCTTGTTTAAAGAACAATTGTAATAGACTTATTATCGGGTTGTTCCCCGATTTTAATTACTTGTGACTGATGATGTTTTATTTTCTTTTGTTGATATTGATGTATTTATTCTGTGGATGAGATTAGTAGACCCTTATTGTTGTATTACAGCTTAAGTACGCCCCGATGGATCTATTAAATTGGGTTTGTCCATCGGTGTGTACTGCTGGCCATTGCCACGTGTCTAGTCCCTCGATATTTTGGGACTGGGGCGTGACACCTACCTTTCCCTAATACTTAACTCCTATACTCTTGGTATCATACACAAAAGTTGATACTCAACCTTACTACACTTGATCACATATTACATTATTACTCCTACACATTTCTCATCTCTTGGATACTCCTCCTATTGAGTTCTGCAACTGCTACTATATAATGCTTACTGTTGCTTCTCACTACTGCTGCTGCATTCTTATTGCTGTTGCTGCTGCTTCTTATTGCTGCTTACTGCTGCTGCTGCTTCTTATTGCTGTTGCCATATTTTATTGCTGATTACTGCTGCTGTTGTTGCTTCTTATTGATGTTGCTGCTACTAATTACTGATGCTGCTGCTGCTTCTTCTTATTGTTGCTGCTGCTGCTTCTTGCTTTCCTGACACCTCCCCCTAGCACACATACACACACACCTATACACATACACTCACTTATTATTGATATATATATATATATATATATATATATATATATATATATATATATATATATATATATATATATATATATATATATATATATATAAATATAATACTCTAATAGTGATAACCAAGGTAAATTGAATTATAATGCAAAGTATCAAACACATGGAGTGCACTGCACTTGTATCACACTTAATCTATGATACACTTGTGATACGGCTCCACCACACCACCAAACATAACCCGAAGGACACAAGAAAGTCTAGAATCATAATTAGAACCAACACGAAGAGCTAGCTACTCATCTACGTGATTGTGTCAAAATGTGACTTGCTCCAACCCCCGTGTCGAAAGAAAACTCCCAAATTAACCCGTATCATCAAATTATCGTGATACGGCCTACACATATCATATTGTGGACACGATACTAGTCTCATACAATCAAACATATGTCAAATTGGTCTAATTGACCTATTATTGACAAACACAAGATATGCCAATCTCGAAATTCCCTAAAATTAACACAAAATACCATATAACTTCTCCATAGGCCTCTTATGAACCTAATTACACTTCCTATGGATAGCCTTAGTACATGGAAGGGTTCCTAATGATTAAACTATAGATTTAGAGTCTTATTAGAGAGAAAACTAAATTGTACCTATTGGGAGATAGATTCCTAATGTAATTTCCAAAATGAGTGTCAAGAGCCTTCAACTTGTGCTCCTTCCTCCTCCTTGTAGATCCTTGCCTTATCCTTGTTCTAATAGCCTCTAATGGTGAGTAGAGAAGAAATTGTGAATTAATTTAGGTAGGGATTGGTATAGAGATAAAGGAATTTGGATGAAGAAAATTCTAGATCTAGAATTAAAATGAATGGATGAAGAGAGAGAGTCTCTCTCCTCCCCCTTGTGGCCGGCCTTGACCCCTACTCCAAGTTACTATGAAAAGTACACAATACCCCTTGGTAATTGTCATAAAGGAATTAATTAAGGAAGAAATTTTCTAATCCAATTGGTTTAACTAATTAAATTATCCTCCTAATGAATGGGCTAACTATTGGACTCAAATCTAACTAAGATTAAATATTTGTCCATGAATCTAATCTAACATCTAACAATAAATAAATAATACAATAAATAAATATACTACACAATATTTAATTAATTATGAAATGAAAGAAATATCCTTTTCTAAAAAATATGGTAATGACAGCAACGACGCTCTTCTCACTAAGATTTTTGTCGGGGCATTGTCTAGAATAGCCTTCGACTGGTTTTACAGTCTCCAAGACAATTGCATATCTTCATTTGAAGACCTTAAAAGTCTCTTTCTTGCCCGATTCTATGATGGAAGAAATGACATGACGATGTCCTCTCTGACGGACATCACTCAAAGAGAAAAAGAGCATATACGAAAATACATAGAATGTTACAAACAAGCTAAGCAAAAACTACCCCCAAAAATCTTGAGTCTACAATAATGGACTTGTGCTAGAGAAATCTACTTTCGGCGGTAAGACTCTAGACGGGAGTCATTCAATTCAAAGATTGTATGGCATTCATCATAAGTGACATCGTTGCTGAGAAAATTATGAAGGACGCCCGACTGCTGGGAATACAAATCCCCGTCGCTGACAAGAGGGAAAAGTGCCCTTACAACAACAACAACAACAACAACAATAACAAACAACAACAACAATAACCACCCCACCACCACAAATAATGGCCATGACGGCAAAGAAAAGCAGGCCATTGCCATCAATGTGTCCAAGAAATCCCCTGAGATGGATCAGAAGCCAGCTGAAGCCCCAAGGCCGAAAGAGACTTACTCTTTCGACGATGATGACGTAATGGCAGTCTTCGACGTGCTGATGAAGGGCAACAAACTCCGTCTTCCCAACATCAAATGCCCTGATAAGGCAGACCAAGTCGATAATCCCAAGTACTGTCACTATCATCGGTTCATCAACTATCCAACACGAGATTGCTACATGTTAAAATGGTACATCCAGCATCTACTTGATTCTAAAGCTCTCACCTTAGACTTTGAGGATAAGACAGTCACTGCCAACATGGTATCTCTCCAGTTCGGCAACTTTCCTCTGACGAAAACCCAAGATGGTGTTGTACCGATCTCGAGGGAAACAATAAAGGTTATCAATCTTCCCCCAGCTCACGACCAAGTGGCCGGGTTGGTACCTTTTAGAACACTGTGAGGCAAGGTCATGTGGGTTCACTCATATCTTACTCCATACTTTATACAGCAAGCAGCGCCTTCTCCCACCAAGTCCAAAGGAAAGAAGTCCAAATCTTTCCATATGGTTTATCCTTCCACCGAGGAATCTATGGTAGGAGCAATAAGGTCAGTCTTAGCCTACCAGCGCGACTACAATGCTCCCGAAGACTGTATACTTCCAATCGCTCCATATGTTGCATCAGATCCGAGTCTGTCTCTGCCTCCCGTAACGGACAAACAAAAGCAGAAGGAGACTCCCTTCGATAAGCCGTTATAAAAGGATACAACTAAAGGGCTGGAGAAGCCCTACAACTTTGACATATTGGCAAAGCTTACCAATACTCCAGCAAAGTTGTCACTTTTCGAGCTCCTTCGACTCTCCAAAGACACTCGGGATGCTCTGAGTAAGGCATTTTAGAATGCCAACACCTACCTGGCTCAGGTTAAGCCGCTAGCTAAAAATCCTGCAGCGTGACCCCATTACAATAATGTGATTGAGGTAATACCCAATATCATATTCTCACAACATAACATGTTATTGAAGAACAATAGCACGATCGCCCTCTATACTATACAGGGTATATTGGGGCCATTAAAGTGGACCGGATGCACATCGACCCCGGTCAACTATCAATATTATCTCACGGAGTTTGCTTCAGACCTTGGGTATCTTGATGCATCGGCTGATAACAACAAATACTAATATCAGTGGCTTTAATGCGGGAAGGAGCTACCCTCTGGGTAAGATTCACCTGAAATGTTAGATCGACGACTTATGAACAGGGGTCACTTGCTACGTCATAGACATGGATGTATCTTACAACGTCCTGTTGGGGCATCCAGAGATACATGAGTATATGATTGTGCCATCAACTCTACACCAATGCCTAAAATACGTTGACGATTACGTCATTGTCAGAACAGAGTTTTTCAATGTCGATCCATTTAAAGGGTTCGAAGCATATTACTGTGACTCGATCCTATACAAGCAAGTCCACCAAGACGAATGTGGCAACCATACCGATGATGAAGCGGAAACTGGTACAACATCAAACGAGTCCTTGAGGGTCCGCCTTAAAGGACATGCCCTGGACACATATTCTCCCCTCATGGTGAAACTTCAAAAAAAGGCACCCGAACCTCTGGTCGTTCGCCTGTGGAGATCGAGTCGACCACCAAAAGAGCATACAACACCTGTTACTGCTTCAGAACCCCTGGTGGTAAAACTTTGCAATAGACCTCTGAAGCCGTCACTCACGCTGGAGGCAGAGCATGGAAAAGATGAACTGGAGGAATATATGGCTGCTCATACCGGTATCCCTTCCCTAGATGATGTAATCCCGGTGGACAAGATTTTATAGTTGATCAATAAAGGGTTGCCTTTGAACTAATATGTTATTGCATATTTAAATACAATCTATTCCTTAGAACACGATATGGGGTTGCAACTGTATACACAAATAACTACCACCTATACGGTGAACTGTATCCACCCAAGTCAACTATTTCATAGTACCAAGGAGGGGTGAAAACCCAAAATCTTCGGAAAGGTAGAAAGTTTCCATGACCTCCCCGCCGAGGAACTACAACTTGATAACGGTAAAATGCAGCTATACCGTTACAACTCCAAAGCCCATCACTTCATGCAAAAGATAGGGTATGACTTAAAGAGCGACAAAGGCCTAAATTATGGCAAGGGCCGCCTCTTCCTCTGCGCCTTCTCGCTACTACAGGCAAGTCCGAGACCTACTACCAGCGAACTCGTCATGGCCTGGAGTATGTCACACCACCAACCACCCCCGAAGGCTCAAAAAAAGAAGATAAATTATATTTTCACTCTTTAGAGTCCTCTGATGGACTCTGATACAATTATCGAAGATATGTTCAAGCACACACTATATGTCAACATGGTGTCTGCTCACCCAGAAGGAAGATGACGATCGGCTATGTAAACTCTTCGAGAATGAGCCATGGGCCCAGTGCCTTGACTCACAGTGGGAGCTGCGCTTCGAACAACGAGAACCTACTACTGAAGTCAAGATCGTACATGTCTACTTGGGCAATGCATCCTCTCCCAAACACATCCTCATTAGCAAGAGTTTGTTCGGTGAGGATCGTGAATCCCTACTGCATGTCATAAGGGAGTACATTGACATCTTTGTCTGGCGCTATAAAGACCTGCTAGGATTGGACCCCCATATCATAATACATAAGTTCAATATCATGCCAAATATTAAGCCAGTAAAGCAAAAGCAATGACGCTTTCGTCCGGACATCATGAATGCCATCGAAGTTGAGGTGAATAAACTGATAGCAAGTAGCTTCATCCGCGAGGAGCAACATCCGGATTGGGTAGATAACATCTTGCTGGTCATCAAGAAGAACGGTAAGATCCGAATTTGCAAAGACCTCCGCGATCTAAATACAGCATGCCCAAAAGATGAATTATCTTTCCCCATCACAGATGTAATGATTGACAACACTTGTGGCTTCTAGCGTATGTCCTTCATGGACGCTTCTTGGATTATAATTAGATTAATATATTTTTGGGCAACGAGAAGCATACTTTGTTCTGAACACCGATAGGGTGTACTGCTACACAGTCATGCCATTCGGTCAGAACAATACAGGTGCGACATACCAGCGAGCTATGAGCACCATCTTCTGCGAATGTCTGTACAAGAGTTAATGAAAATGGACATGTGGCCTACGAGTGAAAATCAATTCGATACTGGGTTATTCATAGCATTACTATACCTTTTATATTCATTGCGGGTTGGTTATTCGTTAGTACGGATTTATACCTAAGATTTTAGGCGGAATGGGGATTATAATTCTTTCTACTTCTCAAGGCATAATGACAGATCAAGAAGCTCGACTAGAAAGAATTGGAGGAGGGTCAGACTTCTCACTAGGTTAGTTCCCCCTTATCTTATTTTAATGCTTCAGGGAATAATATGTCGAAGGACAGTCGAGTGTTATGTCGATGACACAGCTGTCAAAAGTCGCTTAACCATCTCCAAGACTTGAAGATGGTGTTCGACCTTATACGAGCGCACCAGTTGAAGATGAACCCCATAAAGTATTTTCTGGGAGTCTCTAGTGGCACTTTCCTAGATTTTATCATAACTTCAAAGGGTATTCACATAGACCTTGAGAAAACTAAGGCTATCCTAGATATGAACCTACCGAAGAACCTTCGAGAGCTCCGGGGTTTACAGGGAAGGCTGGCATACATCAGGAGATTCATAGCCAACCTCTATAGGAAATGCCAGTCCTTTACTCAACTTATAAAGAAGGGAGTCTCCTTCGTATGGACCAAAGAATGCCAGCGAGCATTCGATGACATCAAGAGCTACCTAACGAATCCCCCAGTCTTGGTATCCCCGGTAGTGGGGGGGACCCTTCTTGCTTTATGTGCGAACAATGGATCACTCTCTCGGTGATCTACTAGCCCAGAAGAGTGATATATGTCATGAGAAGGCCATATATTATCTTAGAAGAATGATGGTCGGTGCGGATCACAAGTACAACCCTGTTGAAAAGGAGTGCCTTGTTCTGATCTTGGCCATCCAGAAGATCGGGCATTACATGGCGGGATAGACCATCCATGTTATCATGCAATTAAACCCCCTCAGGGTCCTCATGACCAAGCTAGGGACGCTCAATTCTCGCCTAACAACATGGGCCATACTATTGTCACCATATGACATGGTGTTTGTTCCTCAGAAGTCGGTCAAGGGATACAAACTAGCTGCCTTCCTAGCAGCTCATCCGGTGTCAGAAACTTTAAAACTTTATGGCAAAATCCTAAACGAAGAACTGGACTCCAACATGACGATGGCAGAGCCCGTTTGGCAATTATTCTTTGATGGTGCTTAAAGAACAGGGCCCAAAGGCAATATCATTGCTGGAGTTAGGATAGTACTGATTTTCTCTGACGATTTGGTTATCCACCATGCCTACTCTCTCATAGAGACATGCTCCAACAATGTAGCAGAGTATAACACTCTTATTTTTGTGCTCCAACTTGCTAAACAAGTGGGAATAGACTACTTAGAAGCCTACGGCGACTCCAACCAAAAAGTCAGTCAGGTCCGGAATGAGTACGAAGTCCGGCAAGAGGATTTAATTCCTTACCATCAAGCCACATTCGATATAATCTCAGCCTTCGATGGTTCTTCATAGAGAATGTACCTCGACTATAAAACATCGAGGCTGACGCTATGCCCGAACTCGCCGCCTCTTTGGCCATCCCGGTCAACACTCACCAGCTGATCACCATGGTCAGCCAAGAACTGGTCTATCCGAAGAATAACCTATGTATCTGTCTGAGCTATTCTGCGAAGGCAGACATCATAACCTAAGAATTGAGACTCCCATTCATCGACTACACAGTCTATGGAATTCTTCCTGAGGAACCGAAGTAAGCCACTTCTTTCAAAAGACATTCCCACCAGTTCTATTATGTTACGGCTACTAAAATGATGTATCACCGCTCTAATGATGGGCTTCTGCTATGACAAAGATGAAGCAAGCACTCCACGAATCTTACGATGGTGTTTGTGGTGCACATCAACCCGACCAGAAGCTACAAGATTATCTCCGGAGAATAGGTTATTATTGGCCAAAAATGGTAGCGGATGCCGTCAAATATGTAAGGAAGTGTCGGATGTACCAAATTCATGCAGATTTTATCCACCAGCCCTCAAAATTCATATACCCAACGATAGCATCCTGGCCGTTCGAAACATAGAAAATGGACATCATTGGACCAATTAGTCCACCTTCGTCTAAGGAATATCGGTTTATCTTGGCCATCACCGACTACTTCTCCAAGTGAGCGAAAGTAGTACCACTCTTTGAAGTAAAGACGTCAAACATGATCAGCTTCGTCAAATATCATGTCATATACCGATTCGTACTACCTCATAAGATTATCCACGACAATGTTCCACAGTTTGCAAGTCGTGCTTTACATCAATTTGGCGATAAAAACCAAATCCATAATATAGCATTGACTGCCTATAACCCAGCAGCCAATGGTCTGGTAGAAGTATTTAATAAGACTATCATAAAGCTCAAGAAGTTTGTGTCATCTAACAAGTGCGACTGGAATAAGAAGCTGGGAGAGTGTCTATGGGCCTATCGTACAATAGTCCGAACACCGACTGGCAGCACATTTTTTGCCTTGGTCTACGGAAGTGAGGTTGTGCTACCTCTAGAGGTCCAAATTCTCTCACTCCGGGTGGCCCTCTCCAATCAGTTGACAGACGACAACAATCACCGTTGATGACTACAAGAGTTGGAAGAACTCGACGAGAAGCGTCTTTTAGCTCAATCGTGCATTGAGTTATACCAAGCATGTCTATCGGGGCCTTCAACAAGCAGGTCAAGGAAAGGAGATTCCAAGTAGGGGACCTTTTCCTAGCTGTGAGAAGATCGATGGTTATGACAGACATGGCAGCCGGGAAGTTCCATGCTAATGGGAAGGCCCTTTTATTGTGGAGTCACTATATTCCAACGGCTCCTATCGACTCTCAAAATCCAATGGAGGCTTGCTCATGATATGTATCAATGGCAAGTTCCTCAAAAATTATTATTCCTAATCAAGACTTGTACCTCCCGTATACCCAGTCGAACAATCAAGATGTACGGTGTTCACATTTGTCCTTGTTTATCCCAAGCGAGTGCCTACGTACAACATGTACCCTTTTTCTACAAAATATTATAAAAGTCATTATATGTATTTAGGAGTCCTGAATACGCAACAGATAGTGGATCCTCAAAAGATCTCCAGTGGAGCAACTCTTAGGTCTATCTACACTCCCAAGTAGACCCCTCAAAGGTTATTTCATTTTGGATATTAGTTCACGTCCATACTACCTCTGAACTATGGTCCTAATATTATTTTCCCAGTAGGAGTTTGCCACATCCACATTATCTCTGAGCAAATATCCCTGTTTGACTATCGACTATCACGTCCATAATACCTCTGATGTCGGCAGTCATCTAAACTTATCACCCATACTTAACTCTAAAGTACTCTAGCAGTGTTAAGTCCACAAAACCTATTATGTCCATATCACCTCTGATAGGTTTTATTTTGAACTTATTACTTATACTCCAGTATGCAAGAAGTAATAGGTCCACCAAAGATTTCCCAATGGGATATCCTTGACAACTACGGTATCGTACTACGTCCATATTATCTATAATACGAGTATGCAAAGTCCACACATAATTGCAAGAAAGAGAGAAGCTTTTATTTCTTTCAAAGAAAACCAAGAGCAAACTATATTTGAGGATTTACTAAATACCTCAATCAAAATCTAACTAGAAAAATGAAAAAGAAGAATAAAAAGAAACTACTGATACTACTGGTCAGAACATAATTATTCTATTCGCCCTCAAAGCCGGGCAATGGTAGCATCAATACTTACTCTAACCCACTGCTCATCTTCTAGCACCACAGTCGCAGAATCCTCAAAATGGGCATAGTCTTGGTGTTTCTCCTCTAGCTTCTTCAAAGTGTCCTCCAGGGAAGCAGAAGACTGGGCTACCTTACTATATTGTGCTCAAATAGCCCCCTTTCTTGACGAGCCTTATGGAGATCACCCTCTAAGATATTAAGTTTTGCTTGGAGTAGCATGATCTTCTCGTTAATCTTAGCCATGGTATAGGTCACATAATCTTCTCAAACAAGACAGGCTTCCCCGCGGTCGTTCAACTCATTATGCTTGAGTGCCAGCTTTTTGAGGTCCCGCTCCAAGGCATCCTTGTTCTTTGCATAAGTAGGCTTTACCTGCTCTAAAGAATTTAAGAGGAATTCATGCTCCTCTGCCACTGCGATAGCCAGGTCAATATATCATGCCCGCAGCAAATTACTCAGGCGTTTCTCTACTTCAATCAGCTTTTGGCTCAGAAGGTTGGTCGTCTTCTCAAGAACGGGAAGAGTCCTCAAAATCTTGACTTGACCCTTGGCATAGTGCTTGGCCCAGGCGAAAGACTTATTTTGCCCTAGGACGGTTTAAACTCCCTGCTTCAACTGTATGTAAACGCTCTGAATGGTAATCTTTGAGGATTATTCCATATCGATGAAGGTGGAAGGTGTCAAAGAAGCCAGAACAGAAGGGACTAACATGGGCTAAGGGGTAGACAGAACAGCACTATACGGCACAGGAAGTAGGACTATAGTTGTAAAACGACGAGACGCCTTAACTTCAGACAATAGTTGCCCAATCGAAAGAAGCTTCTAGACACTGGGCAACTGGGTAATGTCGACCGTCGCAACTTCGACACCAGAAGATGTGCCAACATCAGGCCGTCCAAAAATGAAAGATGAGGGGGCACCTCACAGCAGCAGATGTCCCAGTAGCAGAAAGCGGCGGATCAGCCCTCACACCAGATGTACGAGCCTCAAAGACCGATTCTATGCATGTCTCGGTGGAAGGTTCTTTAGAAGATTCTCCAGCAGCGGAAGGATGCGGGTCTGATACAGGTCTCATCTTAACAAGTCCTTTTCCCTCCTCTTCCGCCATAACCTCTTCAGCCTCTACGTCGAATGGTTGGAGGGGGGACGGGAGCCTACCAAATGAGAACAACCAGAGATTAACTTCACCTGGAGGATGGAGAGATAAAGTCAAAAAATCTTAGCTCTTGTTAAATTATGAAATAATATACCAGAGGGAGGCAGCATGGGTCATATCTCATCTAGGGTAGTTAGAGTCATCCCCATGGCATCCAAATCATCCACCGAGATGTCATCCAGAGAAGCATCGGTCTCCTCAGTCATCCAGCTCATGGTAGATTCTTCTGCCATCGCGACAGCAGACTCTTCATCAACAGCGTCAGGCTCGATCGAGGATGACATTGTATCCTCTTTCCTATATGACACCCCCGAAGTAGCAACTCGTAGGGGAAGTCTTCTCACTCTCGCTCCTGGTATCTGCACAAGCCCAGATAAACCACGAAAAAGAGTATTGTAAGAAAAGGATACAGTAATAAAGCTAAGAGGTCTCATGGGCACTGCCTCCGCCTTAGGAAGAGGATCTAGTTAATAAACCACAATTGCAAGGGGACCTACTTCTTCTTTCTCTTCCTCCACGGTTCCCGAAGAAGGCTTGTCGGCAAGCCTCTTCCTCAAACTCGAACTCAAAGTCACAGCCGGTTCATGTCTCCCCTTCTTGGAAGGTAGGGGACTCATCGCCGAAGAGGCTTTGTCTTTCAGCGAAGAAGTTACTAGGGGCAGAGGATTTCAGAAGTATTTTCCTTCCTCGTTGTTGACTCAGGGCCTACAGCCGGAGATACGCATTCCTTACCCCTTACCGGACCTTTCTTGGACTTGCTACCCGAAGGTATTAGCTTAGTTCCCTCAATCAGACTAATCCATTGATCGAAGCCAGGAGACTGCTTGTTTACAGAGACATAGAAATTAGCTTCTGCGTAAAGAATTTACGGGGGCGCACTAGTGTCAGGCAATATAAAAGAGCCTCCAGTGTCGGCTGCCATATAAAATTCTCAGGCTCGAGCACCATCAAAAAAGTTTCCTTTAAAGCCGAGACAGGGGCTTGGGTTGGTAAGTATAAACTAGCTGTATCCAAATTGACGATTAAACCTGCTACATATGGAAAGGAACCAATGGAAGACCCTCAGCGACAAGGACTGGCTACAGAGACCACCACCATGATGCACTTGGTTCAACTCATCATCCGTAAACTTGGGGACTGAGAAAAAGAAAGAATAGTGGTTTTGAAATGCGAGTGTGTGCCGGCATTCGTGAACCTCATTGTAGACCCAAGGTATCCTACCATACTGACGAATGAAAGCATCCTCGTCCCTCATGTTCCCCTCCAGTCCAGGGGTCATCATGGGAAGGTAGTGCATCAACAACCAGCCCATCAAATAATGGTAAGACATCTCGACCCGGTTGAAATCCTCACAACATCCAGGGTCCATCGCCTCTCCAAGAAACTATAAAGCTCATGATGGATGCTGCAAACCATCACGAAAAGTAAAGTAAGTCGGCTACCGAAGACAAACTTTACCGTCGGAAGAATGAGGTTTTGGCTGATCCTCTCGATCGACCTTGAGCCTCGTAGGACAACGCAGTTCCATAACTATATCATCAAGAACCCGGCCAACGCAGCCTTGTCAGATAACGGTTGGGTATCTTGGTAAAAATAGCTGAAGGAGTCATCCGGACCACTCGTTAACTTTTCTCTGAGACTGGGGTCTCCGAACGTCGACATAACCCGAGTCGTCAACAGGGAAGAGATAATGAGTCCAAGAGGTAATATGGGGAGAGTTTCCTTCCGAATTCTTGTCCTTTTTCTTAGAGAGCTGCTCGTAAGTATTGTGATGACATAACATTTCCTTGTATACGGCAAGAAACTCTGGGTTCTTCTTTTCCATCTCCTCCAATTTCTTATTGCTGGGAGTATATTCTTCGTACGGCTCCTTACCCCAGGGCTGCCGTGAGATATTATATATCTCGTGGAGCATGAGCCCCATCTCCCTGCTAGGGGTAAAGAATATCCCGGTGCGACATTTGTACAGCTCAGCTAAGGCAAGGAATAGAGTCGGGTTTGTCTCCAAGCCATAACAAGATCCACTTATGGCATAATACAGGTTAGCTGCTTTGAGCTCTCGTTCATACTTTTCTAAGACCCACAAGGTTAAGTTAATCCAAGGGGTAAGTAATGCATCTAATTGAGCAAGAGCAGTCTCCCTATTGGGTAGGACTATAGACCCCCACAACAAAAAATTTAGGTAGACTTGGTATGGGGGAAATTTTGGTTTAGCTTCAGGTTGATTAAGGATTAGAAATTAGGGTTATGAAGACTGGTTCTTAAGTTTAAAAATCTTGGTGCACCTTACCGTTGCTACAATAATTGGAGCACAACAATAGACTTTACTTTCCAATAAATTTTGCACTCTTGATCTAACAAGCCAAGGTAGGCACTAGACATTTTTGTCATTCATAAGCATACTCCCTTGTGCTCTATTTTAATTGCACATCTTTTAAGTCACAAAAATTAATTTAAATTCTATGCCTTGTACCTATATCATTACCATCAATTTTTGGGACACAAACTCAACCCGTTTTGCCTAACTAATTAAAGGGCCCAAGACTAATACCAAGCCTACAATGTCCATGATATTTGTATCACTCCCAATTGAGATTCCATGTAATTCCATTTTATTTAAGAACACCTATGACAAAATATTTATTTAATTTGGTGAAACCGACTTAACCCCAACTAAACCCTCACACCAAATCTTGAGACTCATACAAAACACCCAACACCCACTCCATCCTATAAAACACCAAACACCCTTTTTTCCACATCAAATTCTCATTTTTTTTCTTTAATTATAAACCACAAACTCTTAAGGACCCAAATGCAAAAGTAATGCAAGGTGTCAACCTTCTATTAGAGCAATTCAAATGAAGAAACCCCCTTGGGTCATATGACCGGTCATCCTCACCCTCTCTCTCTCTCTCTCTCTCTCTCTCTCTCTCTCTCTCTCTCTCTCTCCTTTTTGTATGAAACAATTTTTCATTACCTACCTACCTCACATCCTAGCTATTGATTCATCCTCCATCAATCATAACCATCCATTCCCCATATTTAAGGACACACACACACTCATCCCTAGGTAGCCGGCCGTAACCCCAAGGAGAGCTCTCATCACCACTCTCTCTCTCCTCACTTCCCTCCCTCTTCTCTACATTCAACCAAAATTCATTTTCTTTTTCTTCCTTTCCTCTCTCCTTGAAACCCTAAACCACAACCTTCACTATCACCACTATTGTCACCACCAACACCGCAACCACCACCGTCAGCAATACCACCGTCGTCACTGTCATCACCATGACCACTCCCACCACCACAGCAGACACCAACACCAGCACAATATCACCACCACCACTGTCACCACCATCACAGCAACCACCACCTTCAGCAATACCACAGCCGACACCAACACCACCACCCGCACAACATCACCACCACTGTCACCACCAACACCGCAACCACCACCGTCAACAACACCACAGCCGACACCAACACCACCACTAGCACAACATCACCACCACTTTGATCACTGCCACCACCACAGCCGACAGCACTACTGCCACTGCACCGAGCATCACCTCCTCCTCTTGGTAATCTCCAATTCTCTTTGATCCATTCATGCAAGTTTTATTTTTTTGGATATAAAAGTAAAGTAAATTTATGTAGAGACTAAATTGTGCCTCATGTTCATGTATAAGATGTGTTGTAAAGGAAGATAGGTTAGTAAGAAAACTCACTGTATTTATATGCGTTATTATGAGCAACATGAAAGCTTGGTAAAGTGCAGGGGATAGCATTATGGTTTTGGTGTATGGAAAATGGGTGAGAAGAAATAAAACTATATATATATGTTGTGTGACTTATATGTGTGCATGAATAGGAATAAAAAGAGATGGCCTAGCTAGCTATACATGTGTATGGACTGAGGGTTACATCCATAGCCTGGTGGTGAGGGTTAGAGAAATGAAGGAGTAATTAATAAGATGATGTATATAAAGTTGTACTGTTTGAGCACATGATAGATGTTGATATATTATAGTCAATTAGTAAGAGAGAGTGATACAATGTATGGAGCTTGAGGAAAAAGAAAAGAGAAATAATAGTCAGGGTCATTTTTGGGATCATTATACTTATACATGCATTAGTTATAAATTCCTTAAACCTTATATGTTAGTATGTTAGTTTTTTAACTGTAGATAGACCTGTAATTACATCAACCTAAGTTTAGAGTAATAATAATAACCTAACTTAAGTCAATTTATTAATTTCTAAATTTTTGCCTTAGGTTCTTTGGGCTCTTCGAACTTGGACGTTGGACCAGCTCCTGATTCTCATCATTCGGACTCAGGCAAGGTACCTTGCTATACTGTAACTCAGTTCCAGATTTACTTATTTATTCCATCTATTCATTGGGATCGAAATTGTTACTTAGTGTCTGGGTCATATCCGGGTGCAGACGTTCGTCACTAGCATCTAGTATCGATTGTTAGATGTTTCTGGATACCTTTATGTACTTACTTGGTTACATTGGAACCCTAGGACATATTGAGACACTTTCATCGTGCCAGACTTTATGTATCCTAATAGTGTCAGTATGTCCAGAACCTGTGATGACTATAGGATCATAATTGGTGCTAGTTACTTCTGTATGACGAGACTGTTTAGATAGAGGTTCAGGCTCAGCGATCTGTGGATGCGTCTCGTTGATCGCATTGGGAGGGTAAGACAGTTACTAGATACTTGTGCTACTTCGCATACACTATATATATATATATATATATATATATATATATATATATATATATATATATATATATATATATATATATATATATATATATCCTTATTTTCGTAGAGATCTTGTATCCTGAGTCGTAGTACTTACTTACTATATGTCTCTGTGCTCGGAGCTACGGGTACGCACCGTGTGTCTCTGTGCCTCAAAGCTACGGATTTATATTTGGAAAGCCCACGTGTCGAACATTATCTTCAGGTTGTGTCTCATTTAGGTGGTTATTCTAGATTACACTAGCGTATTACATGTTTCCTTTCTATTTTACTATGGCATGCTATTTTTGTACCTTATTACGACCCTCTGAGGACCTGATTCCCTTCCAGACATAGGCGAGGAGGACTACCCGGAGGAGTACGGACCAGGTGTATATCCAGGAGAAGGACTTGTAACAGAGGACGAGATCCTCCCCGAGGACTTCACTTGATGACTGGTAATGACTTCACCTTGGATCCGGTATCATTATCTAGTTAGCAGATATCGGCCCTAGTTATCATATTGCTTCCACTCATTCAGTACTTGTATTAGCGGGTTTGTCCATGTGTGACTCTATCCATTTTGTATTATGATACATTTTTAGACTTATTTTTATTTCTGTATATTATTATATTTATTTTCTCTATGTGTTTCATATTCTTATGTATGTGGATGAGATTAGTTACATTTCTTATGTTTAAATGTTGGGTTATATCATTGTACTTTATAGCTTAGGTGTACTCCAATGGGTCTATTAGATTGGGATGCCCATAGAAGTATACCCGCTGGCCAATACCACGTGGCTCAGTTCCTTATATTTGGAACTGGGCCTGACAAGGACCCCTTACTCGCCAATCAATTCAGGAAAGTCTTAACACGATAAGGACGAATGTTTGGTCCCATTTTGCTTGTAATGGCACCAAGTACCAAACCCTGGATCGCATAAAAGGGTGACTCCTTATAAACTGAGATCTCCTTCTTCAGTTTGGATTTTGGACGGATACAGCCAACCTAGGCTTCTTTTTGATTCGGGTTAAAGAGCCCTCCATCTTCCTTGGAGCGGCCAGCAGACAACGACAGTTGGCATTCCATGGTAGGTATATGAACCTTTATTCCACCGGAAGTAAAGTCCCAGTCCTCTTTTATCTTCACCACCTCAAAATCCAAGGTAATAAGGGCATCCCCAAACAAAAAGATGGGCTTCGAGAAGCAACCACTACCATCGGCTTTAATCTGCCCAGAATTCATTTGGCTTAGCAAAAAAAATCAAGTTTGGTCTACTACCATCTTCTGCCTGGCCACAGGCTGATCTTTGTCAATCTTGGCCCAAATATTTGCCATTATGCTATCAAACCTCATGTCCAGCACGAAGTGAGCCCACCCAATAAGTACTTCCCCGGAAGGAGCCACGAGCAAAGTTACTAAAAAAGAAATTCAGAAAATGAGAAGGTGGTCAGAACCTACAAGAGATTAACCACTAAACAAATCACATGTTATATCATATATGCGGCCAAGGCACAATTGGCGCATGTCATGACATCCATGCGGCCAGGTCATAGTGGGCGCATATGGTATCACCCATGCGGTAGAGTCATGTTGGCACATGTGCCCCCAACTATAGGGCCAAGTTATGACCGATGCAAGATCCATACGGCCAAGACAAGTCTAAGAACCCGAGCATATTCATGATGATCGCTCATCCATGCGACATGGTTACATGGGAAAGTCTACGCATGATTCTAGAAGATTACTCATACATGCGGCAGACTGTACACGAAGTGTCCATGCGTCCAAACGGACTCCTCGGTTGCCCTTACCCTTGATCGGTAGTTGGACGTCCGGATGAAACCTCAGAGCTTGAGAGCGCTTTCCCTTCCCCTTACTCTCAGAAGCGGGGTGCTTTCCTTTGTCGGCCTTCTTAGCGGTGGCAGAAGTAGAAGCTTTTAGGGCCATGACGAGCAAGCAAAGGAGGTAGTCTAAGAAAGACGAAGAAAATAAACAGCAAGTAAAGGTTTTTCTCTACTCCAGAGCCCCTATATATAGGCAACAGTCGGCGGCTAGGTATAATAACAATGCCTCGAAGTCTGCGCCACCTTTATCCATGTGACAGTTGGCGATGTTTGTCCTTTCAAACTCGTCTTTCCCTTTGGAAACTGTTGTCAACTCAGAATCCCAAGAGATCTCCTAAAAGATCGAATTAAATCCCTTATTAAATAAAGATCTGATAGCCTGGTAGCCTCATATATGCGATAAAGTATCCATGTGGCATATCACCTATATGTCCCAAGATATTCGTCCATGCTTCTTGTTCAAAATATTTTAAACTTATTGGTTTGAAAACTTTGAAGGAGGTCTTGTAGAAGCATAAAAAATCTGAAGACATGCGTCCAAACAAAGGGTCCTCAGAACTCAGCTTTGTGAAGGTACGCCGCATAGATTTCATGCGCAAAGATGGAGGCCTTCAAAAGCTCAACTTATTGAAATCGGATCGCATGGAACCCATTCGGCCAAGCCTCTCGACCAGTCTATAACAGTATCCATGCGGCCCGGATCGAGCGAAGAAGGAGCTGCATAAGATCTCTGACATCGTATTTATTGCCTATCATAAAATTCTAAAATGGCATTTATTGCACTGACCGCTTCGAGAAGCGTGAGAAATGTGGCATACTAAAAGACAGAAAGTCATATCAGCCCATTAATGACTTTGTCAGGTGTGCAGTGCCACATGTTCACTCGTATGCGGCAACGACCCCATGCGTCACAATCTTTATATGGACAAAGTGTCCGACAGGAGCTCGTATGTGGCCATGACTCCATGCGTCCAAGTTTTCATGTGACCAATGTGTACATAAGACCCAGGCCAGACAAGAGCACATATGCGCCAAAGACCCCATGTGACCCTCAGCTTGCATGATCTTTCCATTACAACCGAAAAAATCTTCACGTAATCAGTGCTGACCACGTGTCCACCTGACCAAGTCATACACACAATGGGTCAAAATAACCCCATCTCCCAACCGAGATTTTATCAACAGCATATCACAACCAATTTTACGTGGTAGCCTGACCGATATATGCACCAACAGTTGCAACCGTATTCTGTTGAAGAATCCCCATGTGGCCACCAAAAAGAGGCTTATAGCATATGCGTACACATGAGTTATCCAGCCTGGATGGCTATAAATAGCAGGGTAGCATATCCAAGAGACACACACAGGAGAGAGAAATGCAAAGAAAGCATCCATATTCCCTCATCGGACCGTCAACGGAGTAAAGGAGTCACTACAATACTCAATCTCCATCGTCACACTCCCCAGAATCAAAAAATATTGTACTTAAATTTTTTTGTTTAGAATTTTTTTGTACTTCTTTTGTTTGTTACACAACCAAGTTTTGTTCAAATTGAATCAATGGCAAACACTAGGTTCTGGTTTAGACTGGGTCTAGAGCTTTCTAGTGCCAACATGATCCAATGAACATTTATCCTATAAACAAAATATAAAATACATAGCAAATACGAAAACCAAGAGCACTTGATGACGTCGATCTTCTGAAACGTCTACTAACTTTAAGACATCTTTTCGCTTGACTGCAGTTGTCCAAAGATAAAAGATCTAAAAACCTGAATACCTTTCAGGGGCTTTGCCCCCGAATCCCCACGAGGGTCACCGCCCCTTCGATCCCCGTCCGTGTGCGAGGCTCCGGATAAGTCCTGGACTGTTCAGAGAAATCTTCTGGTATAATGTCATCTTTGGCTCATCATTATTTTGTCGCTGCATATGTCCATATTGATCTTGTTTATTGCTTTCAGTAGGTACATGTTAGGCGAACAAAGCAATATATAGAAACAATTGCACAATTAAATGCTAAACTTAATCGATTAGAAAAATTCAAAAACTCAACTTAAATATTGGGCCAACACATTAGTTTCATACTAGAGTATTTTCTAAGATAAATATACTGCAGCTACTTACCCAACCCAATGACACTAACACACTAACGCCAAATATGACACACTCTGATACACACTAATATAGTTCACTAACACTACTGCTATACTCACTACACATTCTATCAGTCACACTGATACTACTTAAACTCTATATTGCACACAGGAACTGCACAATGTTATGCACTAGCTGCAGGAAACTGCATGAAATGCAATTCACTAAACATATTCTGCTATATACCCAGGTAAAGACTCATATTGACTCAATTATACCCTATTTTTTTTAATAACAGACATATATAACCCTGACCACATAAACATACATGATACTCCCTAGAAATTCTCTGGTGCATAATACTAAATTTGTAGTTCACTGCTTAGTTTATTTCCTCGATACTTTTCTTCTTCTCACAACTACCTGACAGTAGCACACACACACACATATATATATATATATATATATATATATATATATATATATATATATATACATATATATATATATATATATATATATATATATATATATACAAAATATATAAATACATACGCTTAAACTGTCATCTCTAAATCCTAGCATTGATACATGATATATGACTTAAACAAGATCCAACAATTATGATCATGAAATTTTTTGTATATATATATATATATATATATATATATATTGGAAGAGGTAATTGTGTTACAGACTCCTGGCCCGAAGGCCTACAAACTCGACCCGAAGGTCCATCACATCATGACCCGAAAGCCCCACACATATCGGCCCGTAGGTCCGCACCTGCACCTACACCTGAACTGCACCTATCACCAACTCACCACTTAATTCTCCTAAATGAGAATCAAAAGGCGCCCAGGAGGCTCGAACCCGCAACCTCCTGGGTAATATGCATCAGCCTTAACCACTAGATTAGACGTCATTTGCTATATATATATATATATATATATATATATATATATATATATATATATATATATATATATATATATATATATATATATATTTAACACTCAGGAAAACTGAAACTGATACACTACTGTCCTTAAACACACTGGTACACACACAAACACACCAATTTGTTGCACACTAACTTATGCACAGCTGGACATTAGTGTTTTCATGCATACTGACATATGTTAACACACACATCTCATTTCCAGATTAGTTCAAACTACAAGTGCATATATGCAAATGCTGCAAACTGCAACATATCTTGTGCAGAACATCTACTATTACACTCATTCGACATTATATTTCTTTCATCTATGCCTACTCCCAGATTTATTTTGAAGTCCTTCTCACAATTCTGTACATTATATAGACTATTGTTGCACATAATACAGTTTCTTTCCCCCATAATTTGCAAAAACTGCAGGTGTTGTTTTAAATGTTGTAAACTACAACAGTTGCCTAAACTCTGTCCAAAATCAATATACATAACTACTAGGTATCAACACAATCTGATATAGCATCAAATAATACACTAAAATTAACATAATTAATAACTATTGTTGCACATAACCTTATAAACTCAAATCCAGATCTTACCTACTATGGATGGTGAAGATAGGTTAATGATTTAGAAGTATAATTCTCTGCATCAGTACACTCCTTCATAGATTAGCTACCATATTGATCTTTAGCCCTTCATATAGCACACACAGATTCCTATCTACAGGTTCAATCACTGGTATCACACAAATACACACATTGAAAGCAACAGCGACCCATCTTTCCTCCCCTATTTAAATCCTACTTTCAGTTCAAACCTAATATATCTACACGACCAATACAATGATCCAAATTAGTTATCCATGTTCTTACTATTGTTTTCAGCTTCCCATAGGAAATTAATCAATAATACTTGGTAACCAACTAACAAATCTCTAATTGACAGGAAAATAAATAAGGATCTAAGATATTTTGGCAATTACCTACTGAAGATTATTCTCTAGTGAAGATCCAATGTAAATGAACTGACATGAGGAGAAAGGACCCAACTACTCCTAGCTCAAACTCCTCCACAAGGATCGACAAACTCTAATCTTGACCCAAGCCTAGTTCAACTCGATGAGGACTGCTCCACATGAACTGGGTTGAATGGGAGAGTCCATAGTTGAGATCAAAATGGGAGCGGAATAAATGGAGAAGAGTTAGGGTTTAGGGATCGGGTGAAAGCTTGGGGAAGAAATGAGGGCCGCTCTCTATCGGAAGGATTATGATAAGGAGGAATATAGTATAATTACTAATCATTAGATTAGTTAGAAAAATGAATGTTCTTCCTTTATTAGTTACACCCTCCTAAAATCAAGGGATTTTGAGATCCTTCTATAAGGTTCTTCCTTGGAAAGAAAGAACAGACTAGAAATATATATAATAACTATTTAATTAATTAGTTTCCATAATATATAATTAATAATTGATTGTTTTTAGGCACACACAAATTTTTTAAATGGCAAGAATTGAATTTAAGGAGGTTACATCAGTAGCCTATTGCATCGTATGCTTACGGAGTCTACGAAAATTTTATTACATCATATCATCTCTCAATGAGCATATTTATTAAATATCTACTCGTCATGTATTTAATTATTAATATCTACATAACCTATAGACTAAGTAAAAGTTGTAAAATATTTATTATATATTAAATAAAAAAATAGCTAAACTTTGGTTATGCAAACTTACGTAGCTCTAGGATTCCCTTTCGTCAATGAGCTTTTCATCCTTCCTATGGGTACCCAAGAAGACAATCACCATAGTAGCATCCTCATACTTATGCACATGAAATAAAAAATATTTATTTTTATTGAACATAAATACGTATATCCTAAATCTATTAAGGTGATCCTAAATTAAATTTAAAAATAAACCATGCGACAGAAATGCTCCGTCATCGAGATCAATCTATCGTACCATTTACAGGCCTTCTTCCGAGTCTCCTTTGCTTTCCCTAATCTTTTCCTGTATCTTTTATCAAATCTATCCCTTATCACAATCCACTTCTTAGACGTGATCCATCCTTGGATCGGTTAACCCAACCAAAATCGGGCCTTCTGGTCATTGATCACATCCGGACCATCTTTTTAGCGATCGCATGGAACATATTCTCGATCTTCTCACCTAGGTGCGGTGGATAATAATATATTTTCTATAAAATATTATAGCATAATGCATTAGGTCACCACAAAATAATTAATATTAGCAACGTATTAGCGATGATATAATAAGAATCGATGGTGCTAACGTAATTAATGACATATTTTAAAGGAATCACTAATACTGATGTTTGGAGACATTTTAGTTCATATGTCGCTAATATAGTGATGTACTACTACACATAAGTCGCTACAAGTCGCTAATGTCATCAAGTTAACAACTTTGTTTTACTTGGGGACGCTAAACGTCGGTAATATTTTGATATATCACACCAGTAGCTCAAGAAACCCTAAATTGACTCTCTCTCTCTCTCTCTCTCTCTCTTCTCTCTCTCTCTCTCTCTCTCGCTCCTTTTTATTTTTGTAGCTCCCCCTCCCCATCAAGTTGTTTGCCCCTCTGGTCGTCCATTTCTCCTCTTCCTATATAGGACCCCATCCGGAGACAATCTTCGTTGGTCATGTAAACCCTATACAATCCTTCTAACACAGGCACAACATGAGCACATGACACCAAACTTTTAGTGGATAGGGTTTGTGCTATGATTTTGATTCCTTACACAAGACACGAACACAACACAGACACCAAACATATTTTGATCTTATTATTTTGATTAAAAATTCTAGTCACATTTTGAACAGATTTTGTATCCATTCTTGTTCTATAGTTGCATTCATTCTCTATTAGACGTAGAATATAATTTTATTAGATTGTGTGAAGATGATAAGACTTTGTATATAATGGTTATGTTAGGAGAGCAGACAAAGAAGAAGAAAAAGAAGAAGATAGGCAAAAAAAAAATTAGGGTGACATATTGATATAAGTATAAATATGGCATAGATTTGTTCACTTCTAGTTTTGGAAATAACATTTGGCATATATAAGTATAAATATGACATATTGATATAAGTATAAATATGGCATAGAATATAATTTGAAGGATTACTTTTAAAATAACATTTGATTGTTGTGTATTACTGCTTGAGGTTGGGAACTGCATTTTAACTCGTGCATTTGATCACTTCTAGTTTTGGAAACTTATTTTTGTTAAACAAAATTTTCATTTTTTAACAAAGACAAAATAAAAATATTTGATTTGGTTTTGTAAACTAAAAAGTATCTAGGGATGCATAATAAAAATTTTGTTTTGAATGAAAAATTAACCAAATAAATATATGTTATGAATGTATCTCTCTTTTTTATATACTAATGTTACATTTAAAAGCTCATTCAAGTCTAATATAAAAATTAAATGTAATCCTATCCAAATCAATCCTAGAATAAAATTCAATACTATCTAATCTATAATTTAAAATCTAATCAATTTTAAATTATAGTACAAAAATAATAAAATTCATAATTTTAATTCAGTTTAATATAATTTAGTCATATAATTTAAATACGAAATTAACTTTAAAATTTAATTTAGTATATTCTTATCATATAGAGAGAGTCAAAAAATATGAGAGAGATGTTACATTCATATAGGAAAGGGGATTAGGGATAATTTATCCAAAAATATTCTCCTATGAGTATTTACATTTTTCAGTGTATTTTGGTATGTATATCTGATATGTGTTTGACACGACACGATCCGACATTTATTTTTAAAGTGTATGTTCTTCCTAGCCCATACGTAAGTGGCAATTCTTTAACACAATGTGTATTTCCACTGTACATTGTATATTTATGCTATTTAGATCAAGAAGGGTTTAACACCTTGTATGTCTATTACTATACACTGCACAGAGCTTATGTTCAGATGTTCTTTTTGAGTTTTACTTTCAGATTGTTTAGAAACATATAATAGCTATGGGCTTTTTGAGTTTTGGGTCACACATGGCTAAAATGCAATATGACATCAATGTCACATAAACTTGTAATTCAAAGAGCTCTTTTAATTGAGTTATTGTCCAAATACATCTGGGAACTAGGCTTACAAAGCAAAATGACTAATAGTACTAGTCCCTAACAAAAACTATCAGGTACCCCTCTAAGAGGCTAAAATTAGGGGTATGGACTTGTTAATTACCAGACGATACTAAAATTAGCAGTTCAGACTTGACAATGACTATTTGAGGCTAATTATAAGTCTGGACTTGTCAGTAACCATGCGAGGCTAAAATTGGTAGTCTAGAGTTGGCAATGACCCTATTGTTGTTCCTCCCTCCAAACTTGGCAATGATGATGCGATAACCATGCACTCTTTTCTAATGTGCAACTGATTACTTTTTCTTAGATTTACGTTATTATGTGCTTTTTGTAATGATGAGAAATTATTATACTACATATGAGCTAAACTACGAGTGTCCTATGTAGTGTAAGCAAGAAAATAATTTGGTTGTTGTTCCGAGCCTTTACTTAATTTGATAATTTTCTTATATAATTTTATTATAGTATAACTTTTATGATCACTAACTCCCTTGTTTTTGCTTGAAAACCTGGAATATTGAGATTCGGTTGCTCTTTCTCTTTGTACCTCTCACACGTATCTCTTAATATAATTTCTAGTTTATTTGCATTTGTTTGCATTTAGTTCACCAAGAACTTACAAAATTATTTTTATGGACTAGCTGCAGACAAAGTTGTAAGTTTATTGGCTCCCAACAGGATGATATATCATCTTAACTTCTACAAAAATAGAGCAAATACATAAGAATAAAGTGATGGGTGTAAGATATAAATGTGCATCCCTTAATAGACAATAATTTATTACTCTTTGTACTATTGTGGCAACCTAGTATTCACCTTTCAAGGTCCTTGACAGAATGACATGTAGCAAGAAGACATATCCTCACGGTTCTCATACGGTGTTAAAATACGATCCATATGAGAACCAAAGGATATATCTTTTTGCAACATGTTATTGTGTCAAAGACCCTTAATATGAATACCATGTTGCTATGGTATCGAAAGACTAATAAATAATAGTCTTTTAAGGCATCCATATTTAGGTCTTTTGTCCATCACTCTACTCCTATGTATATGTCTTCTATTTATTTGTAGAAGTCAATATGGCATATCTTGTCGTTAGCAATCACTAAAGTTATCAAATATTCTTTACAAGTTATTGGAGAACTAAATGTAAACAAACTAGAAATATATTAAAAAAGAAAGACATATGTATTTGTGCAACAGCACTTTGGTTAAGACAAAAACATCTATGACACCAACTTCATAACATAGTCTGACACAGTTATAGGTATTTGGCGAAGGCGGAACGCATCTATGCACCGGCACTTTGGTGAAGGCAAAACCTTCTATTTGAGAAAATAGTGTATTTTAATATTGTATCAATGTATCATTTAATCATTGTACCAAAAATATTGTATCAATAAAAATCTGAATCAATCTTTTTTAATTATCTATATATCAATACTCTTTATTGCACTATAAGAAAAAAAAACCTTTTACAACGTTCATCTACAACATATACTGAAAATGTTGTAAAATTCGAGGGGGTGGAACTTTCTACATGTAAAAAACTTTATAAAATACATGTGCAAACAACATTTTATATTCAAACGTTAAGGCTTCTACAATGGTCATTCATAAAAGTTGTGTATTGCTGTCTTCAACAATATTTTACTAACAATGTAAAACTTATTAATTTTGACAATATTTATTTAATGTTGTTAAAGTTATTAATTTTGACAATGTTTTAAAAATATTATAAAAATGTCATGTTCAATAACGTTTAATAAATATTATAAATTTTCTATCTTTCATAATGTTTATTCGATGTTGTAAAATTATTTATTTTACCACTTTATATAAACATTGTGTATGCATTATCTTGTTAAAATATTTAAAACATATTATAAAAGGTTATATTCAACAACTATAATAAAATATTATAGAAGTTGTGTATTTCATAATATTTATACAATGTTGTGAATTTATTTTTATTTTGTCACTATAAATAAATGTTGTGAATGTATTTATCTTTTTACTACTTTAAATTATGATGATGAGATCTCTTATTGCCGTAAAATCTACCCGATCATCCTTGCCTTTAGCCTTCTCATCTTTGAGCTTCGTGTAGTTCCTTTTAAAATGACTCATTTTGCATAGTGATAGCAGCACTCTTTACGGTCCACACTCGCAAGATCCTGAGAATTCTCCCCCATATTCTCGCTTGTGACGTGAGTCTTCCCTTCCCATAAGAAGAAACTAGAGCAGACTCCTCCAGCTATTCTACCTTCTTATGTCGGATCTTCTCGTTCAATAATTTTTTTTATTGCCTCCATCGTGACAACTTTATAAAGCAGGAGTTGCTCATAGACTTTAATAATATCTTCCAACTTTCTGGCAGAGAACTCAAAAGCGACAGGACCTGAAGCTCATTGTCAACCACTATCTTTATTGCCGACAGCTGATTCATAATACCATGAACTACATTCAGATGTTGTACCACCGAGGCACACCCTGTGTACTTCAAGATGACAAGTTGGAAAATAAGAAATAACTTATTGTCAGTTGTCTTTCGTTCGTACAACGAATGTAGTTTCTTCTATAATGCTTTTGCTGAACTCTACATAGATATGTGATAAAAAAACTTAATCGTCCAGCCGTTGGCAGATGAATCCAACGGCCTTCCGATCCAACTTTTTCTAGTAATTAGTAGATTTGTCTGATGGCTTGGCATTGTTGCCTTCCAACGGACCATGAAAATCTTTGCACCAGAGTAGATCATTCATCCTTAGATTCTAAATCATCCAGTCCCCCCATAAGGGTAATCATATGTGTGTTCATCTGCTCAATAGACATTATTGCATATTTTCTCTCGAGAACTCTTATACCAAGTGTTGGTGATGGACTGCAGCAAAAACAATGTTAACACACTTGAAGATAATGAACCAATGTCTAAAGCAATCATCAAGGCAGATCAAACATAGTATTTTTTGGTGACTACGTCACCTAAAAAAATCTAAATCTATATAACTCCTAGAAGATTCAAGATTGTTAAACCCTTTGCCCCCAAGTTCAGTACCTCAACAAACTCAAGAAGAAAGTAGAAGATTATAATGAAATTGCCACCCAACCCTGGGATGATCTCTTGATTGAAAAAGATGATTCTCCGAAAAAATCTCCTCTTTTAACTGTCTTGAATGACGAGTGTCACGACCAGCTCATAATTTTGGGATACGAGTATGTGGCCAAGTCCAGTCTAAGTCGCAACATCGACGGTAGTACGCTGTCTATGATACACAATGGTCCATAACAAGGACAAGATACGCATTTCATCCACAAACTAAGTCATGACAAGGAATTAACTTAATAGTCTCAATAGTTATTTAATGAAATCATTAATTAATCTACTACAACTGAAGATGGTCTCGAGAACAAACCCGGTAGAATTGAAATAAATATAACTAGAAACTAAAGTCCACTAAGCCTACTAGTTAATACGAAAAATATAAGAAAAATATATGCTACTCTGCATCTGTAGAAAAGACCGGCACATTGGTATAACGTCAATGTTGCCAAGGTACTCACCATAGACCTTGGGGCAAATTACGTCGTTTAAAGTTAAAAAATAGTTATCCAGTCATGATTGGAGTAAGATCACCATAACATTACACTACATAATATAATATACATGGATGAAGGAAACAACAGTAACGAAAGAGGTACTATAGACATGCTACGATATGACAAGATGGGTATAACTATGACATGGTTACGATATAACAAGATGGTATAACTATGAAAGTATACTCAAGAATATAAGAACAACTAGACAATATCGCAATAAGAATCAAGTCACGTGTACAGTGTATTTTAGAATACTAGTTTTTCGCATGTGGACGATCTGGGATATATGTCAGTGGTATGTGTAGTATATAACTGATATTGTGCAGGTATAAAGAAATAGATTTGTACTGGAAACGTAGACCACATGCATACTCATAGCATTCCCTCACCCACAACTCACATAAAAATACGTTCACTATTAAGCGATACAGGTAAATAGGATAAACGTGTAATCATGAAACACTCATAGTGAACAAGTATGATAAAGGTGAACATAAACAAGTAACTGAGACGGACTATCGCTCGTACACAATTAAACAGTCAGGATAAATTAATAACAATGATAACATAATATAAGAAGAAGTAATAGTGACATGAAGATACATGTAGTACAAAATAAAGGTAACACAGTTCATAGTATATAATAATTGCCTGCTCCTGAAGATGTTGAAGTCACAACTCAAGACGTCGCTCGATCTACCCCGTCACATAATTTAGATCAAGTTAGATTTACAAAGAGTGGCTAAATATGTTTTCTACTTTCATATATTTTAATTCTGAATAAAAACATCCCAAATCCTTTTTAATCTCATTATATTCTAATTTTAATATTAAACCAAAATTTTGAGCCAAAGTAAATCAAGTTTGCGAATTCGAGGTTTATGGCACTTAAATTGAGGCATTCCGTTGACCAAAAAATCAACAGAAAAAACAACATAGATTAATTTGAGGGTGAAATCATGTATATTTCAGCACTATAAGAATGCTGGAATTGACAGTTTCATCGAATCTCGATTAGGTAAAAAAATATTGCCAATATGGCCTTTAGATTACTATTTCGATGATTCACTAGTTACCCCTATGTTCAATAAATTAAATAAAATAATAAACTAATCTATTAAATTATAAAAAAACTATTATATTATAGTTTTCTATGTCAACTTTCCAAAACTTCAAACAGTTCGTGAAAACGAATTCGGGATCTCCCGGAATGTCGAAAACAACGAAACACGTTAAATTTTGGACAACTAGCACTCAAAGATATTTCTAGAAAAATAGATTCAAAATTTATTAAAAAAATTATATATTCATAAAATTTACCTCGATATGGTTCTAACAAAAGAAATATGGGTGTGTTTGGAGTCCGGAGCTAGTCATAAAGGCTTCGCGAAGTTCAGGAACACTAGAACTCCTTTCCTAAAGTCTCTCTCTCTCTCTCTCTCTCTCTCTCTCTCTCCTCTATATTAATTCGGCAGAAAATAATAAAGTAGGGTTTTGATTTATATAATATATATAGTTGTTTAGGGTTTTTGGGGTCGGCTCCACCACGTGGCAAGCATCCGACGGCTCCCACCCAAATCGAATGACCAATACTTCAGCCGGATCCGAGTCAGCTTGGAAAACCGACTCAGCTCAGAGTCTGAGACTCAAGGACCTGCGGATTAATCACCCCTTGTCTGCCAGCATGCCTGCCCTGACTAGAGGGGCTGACACGCAGTCCCCAGGCAGGTGGGGGTTAGGTAAAGTGGTTTAGTTTATTTTTATTTATTTATTTTGATTTCTTTTTATTGAGAAATTGTTTTCATAATTAGATTTTACTTAATTAACTCAGAAAAAATAGCTAAAATTATCCAAAAAATTCTAAAAATATAATGTGCCCTTCTAAGCCCTATATAAAAGTTTGGTAGCAAAATATCCTTGTATGGTCCTATAGTAATTTCTGAAAGCCCTAGAAAAATATGTTTCTTAGATTTTAGTTATCTATAAATTCTAAAAAATTCTTAAAATTCTAAAATAGCCTAAACATGATTTTAAATCTTAATATGGGTCTCCATGAGCCATATGAAGTCTAGTGTTATATTATTATCATTACAAAACTATACTTAGTATTTCAAAACAAAATTTTCACAAAACCTACTAATGTAGTCTAATTATTATTCTTGTACGTTATTTTGGGTAGCGGATGCTACAACGAGCCCTAAGAGCAAAACACGAACTTTCTCTTCAATTTTTTGTAGATTTGCACTTTACTGAAAATCAAACACCAGAACCAGATGCTCTGATACCAGATGTTGGGATCAGACACGCCCTACAAGCGCTCCGATACCGTATCTGAAACTGACCGCAACGGATACTTAGGCTAACCCACCTGAGATTACCAGCCACCGTCTACACGAACTCCAAGATTAATAAATAACGTATATGGTTCTGTGACTACATCACTTGGACAAATCTTAATCTATATAACTCAGGTAAAATTATAAGATTGACAAAAAATAATAAACCCTTTGCCCTAATAGGTTCAACTCCCTCACTGCACTCAAGAAGAAAAGACAGATATTACAATAAAATTACTCACCCTACCCGTAGCGATCTTCCTTAACGAAGGCGACGACTTCTCGATCAGATCTCATCTTCCTTCTGTCTTGGATGGTAAGCCCTAAGAGTATGGACTTTCTCTTAGATTTCATGTGGAAAATTACCATGAATCTCCATCTTATGATTTTTTTTTGTGCCTCCACCCTTAACACATATAAATAGGTTGAGAAACCTAATTTTAGGATTTATGAATCCCAAAATAGCCCACCAACAGATCTGGCCGTCATCAGCATCCAACGGTGTAGATTAGAAACCAAAACTCGTCAGCCTCGACCGACACTGAACTCAGGCAGAGTTCGGTTCAGACCCTACTGAACATTCTAGAACAAAACCACCGAGTTCGTCCCAAACTCGGCCAGTGTCCAAGTTTTGGCCGAACTTTGTTCCTAAGCATAAGACTTGATCCAGCACACCTTGAATATCTCCTATGAGCTTCTTTTTGGCAACCCCCTACATCCTCTATAAATAGGTTAAGAAACCTAATTTAAGATTTAGAAAAAATCTAAAATAGTCCTAGCACTAATCATGGTCGTCCAAATCTGATCACAAGGTCTTTATTAATGTTGTACGAGCCCACGTCTGAACCGAATTCCATCAAGAGGTATACCATGGTATACCACCGGTGTATCACCAAACACACAGAATATGTTCTTAAATGAATTCGCCAATTTGGTATACTATACCATTGCGGTAAATCACCTTTGCTGTTTTGGCTCAGTTCGAGCCCCGGTTTAGCCATCGATCCTCCGTCGTCTTCACTGCAGCTCCCGTCAATGCATCAGGATTTTTAGAATGCCCTTTCACACACCTCGAATTGAGGCTGGACCCCAACAAAGGGAAGATTTTAGAGTTAGGATTAGGGTTTATGTAGATTTATTAGGAGGGAGAAAGCTTCAAAAAAATATTGATAAAAGTTACTTATTTATAGAAAATTTAAACTTGATGATATCAATTTGTCAAAAATCTAACGTTCATGATAATTAATTGTTAGCTGCTACATATAATTACTCATGATATATTTTGTTTGGATACAAATATGACACGATACATACATTTAAGTGACCTCAGTCCGAAAGTAGTTTAGTAAAAAAAAAAATCATAGAGTTCACGATAACGATATATATTTATTAAAAAATACTTTAACGCAGCAATCAACATAATTTTCAAAGTTGAGGTCACTTAAATGGTTTTAAAAAATGTTGCCGGTTGAATTTCGTTTGATCAAAATGCTTGTCTTAAACATCATTAAGTAGCATGTGCTAATTATCATTTATAATTAGCCTAGAGACGAGAATATTAGTGCCTCTTGTGCCAACTAACATTTTATGATCTGGTATTAATGCTTAGGGATCAGTGCAGCCCTTGTGCTTAAGCGCAACTTGGAAAGGTTCCGACTTAGTTTTCTATACTCTGTCTCATTGGCTTTCTCTAGTCAAATTGTCAGAAACACTAACTACATCTTATAATACTTTATTATATATAACTCACCAGTGCGGATAAAGTTAGGTTTCAGATTCTTATTGGTCAGATCAGCGCGACGAGTAGGTGATTGACCCTGTTGGCTGTGTGTACAGTTGTGAACAAAAGTTCAATTTTTTTTTTTTTTTTACTTTAATCCTATTTAGATTGGACTTCTTCTTCCTTATTTGTATATATTAGTTTTTCTTTATTGTTCTCTTAAGATGTTTTGTGGGAACCTCTTGGACCACACTTGCACGCCATCGCCGTCGCCGCCGTCCGGCCCAGTTCGGTTCAGACGTAATGGGTGCGGGTATGTGTCCACACCTGCGGACGTCGAATGTCGATCCAATTTACTCTTCAGGTTCGGACTGGGATCCAAAATATTTTTTTGCTACTCCTTGTTTTGAACCGGTTTTAAACTGATCGGAGATTTGAACGTCGGGTATTTATTGCTCCATATGTCCAGGTTCATTTGTATATGTGACAGCTTCTGTAACAGCTCATATGACAGCATTTTTTTCACAATTTTTCTTTTGTTATTGCTCTTTAATGGCCTGTTTATGAGCCATTTAATTTCTTGTCCGTTGGCTAGAGACTGCCTTTATATTGCGGTCTCCTCCTCCTTCATTTTTTACAGAATATTTTTCCTTTATATGAAATATTTTTCTCTGGTTCTTTTCTTCAACAACATTCTCTCCTCTAAATCCTTACTCTGGGCATAGCTAAGTTCGGTCTCTCTGCGACGAAGAGAAGTCGGTAGTCAGGAGATTTTACCGCTAGGAGCTTCCGAGAAACGTCTGCACATAGACCTCGGATTAACTCTTAGGGCAGTGCTTCGTGCACGACTTCTCTAGAGGCCGGTAACATTAACTATTTTATTTTTATTTTTATTGTTTACATATTTCTAAACAAGAAAAGGTGTTATTTTTTATCTATCGGACCCTACAACAGTGTAAGCCGCAGGAGAGAAGGTATCCAAAAGATTATGACCCCTTTGTCTGCTTGCCATGAACAAAAGTTTATTCAAAAATTTGAATTATAAAATATTAAAAAAAAATAGTACAAAAGATCTTAAACAAGAATCTAAGTACAATTGTTCTGGTAAAGTATAGCTGTAGAGATTTAATCTGTGTTCGATCACCTTACTCCTTGGACCACACGACGATGATGAAGAAATGCGAAAATGTTACGAACAACTCGGAGAATTGAGTAAAGCCTTGGCAGCAACGACGCAACAAGCTTTTGTGTCTCTCCTTCTGTTCTTGTGTGTCAAAGACTTGAACCTCTCCTTAGATATGGCAACGATCTCATATTTATAATGTTCCCACACTAGGAACGGTTACTAGAAAACCCGTGTATAGACTAGCAATATCTACCGTGTTTGCTGTTGTACACGTATATTTTGAAGGCTAACCACCCACGTTATGAGTTATGGGTACATGGGTTACTGATGGCTTGAAACGTGGCCTCTCCTTCGAGGAAGACTCAAGTCATGAGGGTAGTTATTTATACAGCTCTTACGAAGAACGTGGCATGCATGACACATGGGTCTAACCGCTCACTGTCAGTTATTGGTATAGGCATAATATTTAGAGAGATGACCATACTGGCGTATATTTGAGGGGATAACCATGCAGGCATATTCAAGGAGAAGGACTAATATTGACGTACTCGAGATAGTAACACTATTGACGCACTACACCAAAATGGTCATATTGGAACGGCAAAATTTCGTTCCAAATAATTTAAGGAACGTCTATTTTGCTTGCCTATTTTTGGGCAACAAAAATTTTTGGAACGGAAATAAAACGTTCCAAGAAACGTTTGTTGGAACGCTTTAAATGTGTTACAGTTTTGGAACATCAATAAAGCGTTCCTAAAAAAGGTTTCAGATTAATTTTTACAGCACTTGCTGAAATAATTAAAAATTGTTTCGGTTTTGGAACACCAGCAAACTGTTCCTACCAAAATGAAATTAGCCAAAAAAATCATTTATAAAAAGTGCTCTTATAAACATTTTTCACGCCATTAGCCAAAATGTGCGGATGTGTGTTTGGAGTGCCAGACGCATTCCCCCCACATAGCCCCCAATTTTTGCATGTCATTGCTTCCTAGTAAAATAACTCTTTAGAAGGGTTTATATAGTTAAGAGAACACTACTATAGCTTCGTATAAAGCTTTTCTTAAAACATAAATTAGCATGTTTTACAACCTAAAATATGACATTTAAAGCTGTTATTAAGAAAATACAAATTCGGGTTTCTATGGTATGTTTCATCGTACACACGCACAACTTCAAAAGGGCTTTTTGCATGCCACATGTTCTCTATAATAGAATTTCTAAAAGGGGCCTGTATTCACAAAATATCCACTTCAGATTTTATCTATAAGTTCCCCAATCCTCACTAAGTGTTCAATGACAGCAACCAAAGTGTTTCCATAAGTTAGATGAGCCGTATTGATAAAACTTTCATCGCTTGTCATTACTTTTCTGACTAGGAACCCATGAAACTCAATTACGGAAACAAGGAGAGAAAATGAAACAAGAATGTCATTGCAACATTGGAGAGGAGAAACAAGAATTGGGAGACCGTTTCGAAGAAGGAGATCAGTTTCGGATATTTCTCGTTGTCTTTCTTCTTCGTGGTTATAATCTATTTTCTGTTCCAAAAGAGTTGTGATGATCCGTTTGAATTGGTGAGAAGTTTGTAAGGAGTCGGTGTATTTCTTATTCCATTAGTGGAGGCTTTTCAGGGTTGGACTCATATCGTCCCGTGATTTTTTTCGCAAGGGTTTTCCACGTCAAAAATCTCTGTGTCTGAGATTTGTGTTTGGCGTTTTTGGTTTGTGCGTTTTGCTCGGTTCTCTCGCAGGTACTCTCTGGTTTGGGAAACGGCGCTTTCGTTCCCAACAAAGTGGTATCAGAGCCAAGTTCTAAAATTTCAGAAGGGTGTCAGAAGTTGACAGGCAAACCAGGGAGGAGAGATGGACGCGAAGTCGGTGCGCATGGTTAATCTGAACGGTACCAACTATCACTACTGGAAGAGCAAGATGAAGGATCGCATATTTGTCAAGAAGCTGCATCTGCCGGTATTTGCTTCCGACATAGTGACAAATCTGAAGAGGACTGAAATTTCAAGCATATACAGGTGTGTTGGTACATCAGACAGTTCATTCACGAGAACGTGTACAACCACGTTGCTAGTATTGAGCACGCAAGGACACTGTGGGATAAGCTAAAATCTTTGTATGCGAAGAAGACCGGGATAAATTAATTATTCCTGATCCGGATGATGATGGGTCTGCGGTACAAAGATGGGGTGTCTATTACGGATCACTTGAGTGAGTTCTAGGGCGTGGTTGACCAGTTATCCTCTATGGGAGTCAAGTTCGACGACGAGGTTCAAGGACTATGGCTGATGTATACATTGCCAGACTCGTGGGAGATCGTACGAGTGTCTATGATTGCTTCTGCTCCGGAAGGCATAGTCAGTCTGGAGTTTGCCAAGAGCGGGGTACTAAATGAAGAGATGCTGATACGTTCTCAGGACACTTCATCCATATCTCACTCAGAGGCGCTTGTTTCAGAGAGCCGCGAAAGGGGTAAAAGCAGGAGATCCAGGCGGTGGCAGAGACAAAAGCAGGAAAAGGTCCAAGGGTCGGTACGAGGACTCGGAGTGTTACCATTATAGCAAGAAGGGGCACATCAAGCGGAACTGTTTTTCTTGGAAGAGAGAGAAGGGAGACAAGGAAAAGCAAAGTGAGAACACTACAGCGGCGGCCTCGACACATGGAGGCGAAGTGATCATTTTAGGTGATGAGGTAGTTATGAACCTCGCTTGCGATGACAACTCTTGGCTGGTGGACTCAGGTACTTCAGCGCACGTATCTCACAATAGGGTACTATTTGCTACATACACAACAGGCGACTATGGAGTGTTGAATATGGAAAATGGAGATATGTCGAAGGCGGTTGTCATTGGAGATGTGCATTTGAGAAAAATGACATGTGTAGTTCTTGTTCTCAAAGATGTCTGGCATGTCCCTAATATCCGTTTTAACCTGGTGTCGGTTGGATGATGAGGGTTTCTTCAGTCTCTTTGGAAATAATCAGCGAAAGCTTTCTAGAGGTTCGATGGTAATTTTCAGAGGAAGCAAGAGGTCCGGACTCTACTATATGGAAGGGAGGACACAGGGGGCAGGAGGTTAACGCAGCTACTGATTCGTCTACTGAGTTATGGCACAGGGACTCAGCTATATCAACCAGAAGGGGATGAGCTACTTGGTGAACAAGAAAATGATTCCAGGGCTAAAGTCTACAAAGTTGGAGAAGTGCATACACTGTTTGGCGGAGAAGAAAATTATGGTGTCTTTTCAAAGTCACCCAAGTTCAAGGAAGCCGGCGTTTCTCGAGTTGATTCACTCGGATGTCTGCAGTCCTATGAAGGTAAATTTTATTGGTGGTGCTTCTTATTTAGTAACATTTATTGATGACTATTCCAGAAAGGTTTGGGTCTATACCTTAAAGACAAAGGATCAGGTGATGCCTACTTTTAAAGAGTTTCAGGCCTCTATTGAAAGGAAGACGGGTAAGAAGCTGCTTTGTGTTCTGTCGGACAATGGCTGCGAGTATATCGGTCCCTTTTATGCTTATGGCAGAGAGTAAGGGATACGACACCAGAAGACTTGACCAAAGATACCGCAGCTCAACGGTATAGCGGAGCGGATGAACATGACGCTAATGGAGAGGGTACGGTGTTTGCTGTCAGAAGCAAACTTGTCAGGAAGCTATTAGGTTGAGGCACTTTACACAGCTGCTTATGTTATTAATTTATCTCATAGTGCTCCATTGCAGGGTGATGTGCCTGACAAAGTATGGTATGGCAAAGAGCCTTCATACAATCACCTACGAGTGTTTGGTTGTAAGACCTTCGTGCATGTACCGAAGACGAGAGATCCAAACTTGAGCCAAAGACGATGTGGTGCATCTTTGTCGGCTACGGTCGGTATGAGTTTGGCTATAGACTCTACGATCCAGTGGAAAGAAAGCTCTACAGAAGCAGGGACGTGGTATTCGTCGAGGATCAGACCATGACCAATACTCAGGATTCTGATATGCCTTCTGAGGATGAGAAATTGCCTGAGTTAGAGTCATTTCGCTTCGAGCAATTTTTATAGGACATCGCAGAGGATCCAGATATGGGAGAGCCAGTACATGGAGTTTCTCCCAACCTTGATCATCAACTTGCTGAGGGTGGTCAGGGTGACCCTCAGGAGGATGAGCATGCCGAGGAGGTAGTTCTTGGTGGGAAGGAGACTGTTGATATACAGCCAGCACCAGTGGTTCCATTGAGGAGGAGCGATAGAGAGCGTCGACCATCTACGAGATACTCACCGGGTGAGTATGTGCTACTTACTAACGGGGGAGAATCCAAAAGTTTTGCAGAGGCTATGGAAGACGAACACAGACAGGAGTGGATAGAGGCCATGCAGGAGGAGATGAGTTCCTTGGAGGCCAACTCTACTTATGATCTGGTATGGTTTCCAAAGGACAAGAAAGTTTTGAAGAATCGATAGGTGTTCAGAGTGAAGTAGACAGATGATGTTACTCACCCTCGATACAAAGCAAGGCTGGTAGTTAAAGGCTACGGTCAACGGAAAGGCGTAGATTATAATGAGATCTTTTCGCTAGTCGTTAAGCAGTCTTCTATACGGGTGGTGCTAGCATTGGAAGCCAGTCTCGACTTGGAGGTCTAGCAAATAGATGTGAAGACGGCATTCCTCCATGGTGATCTTGAGGAGGAGTTGTACATGGAGCAGCCAGAGGAATTCTGTGAGAAGAACAAGTCATATTTGGTCTGCCGATTAAGGAAGAGCTTGTATGGTCTGAAACAGGCTTCGAGGCAGTGGTACAGAAAGTTTCAGTCATTTATGGGGGAGCATGGCTATGCCCGGAAGACGTCGGATTATTTTGTTTTTGTGAGGTACTTCGTCGAGGATAATTTTATCATTTTGTTGCTTTATGTTGATGACATGTTGTTGGTGGGTCAAAATGCCACCATGATAGCAGAGTTGAAGCGCCAACTAGGTACGGCCTTCTCTATGAAGGATTTGGGGGCAGCGAAGACTATTCTTGGGATGAATATCAGCCGAGAGAGAGAGTCCAAGCTGCTACACTTGTCCCAAAAGAAGTATATTTATCGGGTACTTCAGCGTTTCGGGATGGACGGTCGAAGAAAGTGAGCAACCCCCTTGCGGCTCACTTTAAGTTCACTGAGGAGCAGTGTCCATCTACCGAGGACGAGAAGGAAGATATGGAGTGAGTTTCATATACCTCAGCCGTGAGGAGTCTTATGTATGCTATGGTATGTACGAGACCAGACATTGCTCATGCAGTCGGCACAGTTAGCAGGTACACTTCCAATCCTGGAAAGATACATTGGAGTGGGGTCAAGTGGATTCTACGATATCTTCAGGGTACTGGCGATTGAAGACTTTCATTTGGTGGTGACAAACCAAAGCTGGTTGGATATACCGACGCTGATATGGCTGGAGTTGTAAAGACGAGGCAATCAACTTCGTGCTATGTGATAATATTTGCTAGTGGAGAAGTATCATGACAGTCGCGTTTATAGAAGTGTGTTGCCTTGTCGATGACAGAGGCAGAATACATTATCGCGACGGAGGCTTGCAAGGAGTTGTTGTAGATAAAAAAGCTGCTGGAGAAAATTGTGCTAAAGCAAGAGTAGTATCATTTGCTTTGCGATAGAGTGCTATTCACCTTGTGAAGAACCAGACATTTCATAGACGGTCCAAGCACATTGATACCCGGTATCATTGGATACGGGATGTGGTTGATAAGAAGTAAGCGGCGCTTGAGAAGGTTCATATAGATGACAACGAAACATATATGTTCACAAAGGTTCTACTAAGGGAAAAGTTTGAGTACTACAGACGGATCGTCGGGATGACGACCCCCTCTACATAGTTTTGAAGGAAAAGATTTGTTGGAGTGGGTGGGGTTCCCAACCTATGTGAAAAATATTCCGGAGTAGGATTGAGTATTTCTACATATACTAGGAATACCTCAATTTATTATGATTGGATATTCCTAAATATAATAGGAATATCTCAATGGATTTGGATTAGATATTCCTACATATAATAAGAATATGTCAATGGATTTGGATTGGATATTCCTATCTATAATAGGATTGCTAGTTGTGGGTTTGAGGCTATATATAGGTGTCTCCTGGCCCTAAAATACATCACCTCTCTAAAAAAAAAATATAGCAACAAGGAGAGAAAATGAGTCAAGAGTGTCATTGCAACATTGGAGAGGAGAAAGAAGGATTGGAGACCGTTTCGAAGAAGGAGATCAGTTTCAGGTATTTCCCGTTGTCTTTCTTCTTCGTGGTTATAATCTATTTTCTGTTCCAAAAGAGTTGTGGTGATCCGTTTGGATCGGTGAGAAGTTTGTAAGGAGTCGGTGTATTTCTTATTCCATTAGTGGAGGCTTTTCAGGGTTGGACTCCGATCGTCCCGTGGTTTTTCCCGCAAGGATTTTCCACGTCAAAAATCTCTGTGTCTGCGATTTGTGTTTGGCGTTTTTGGTTTGTACGCTTTGCTTGGTTCTCTCGCAGGTACTCTCTGGTTTGGGAAACGATTTCCGCACTTTCGTTCCCAACAGATAGTAGGAGGCCGACTGGACTTGCCGTCAACAGATCCATGAATCAGAACAAATTTGAGCACAGTTAAAATTTCATTGATCACATTAAGGGAATTCACATAAAGTGCAGAAATGTTGTCCCAACTCCCAACAGATTAATTAAAATCAGCCTCTACTCCTTGCCCCGAACCAAGTCTCCTGGTTCCAACAAATGGGGAGATAAATTGCATATCCAATTCAGAGAAAAATATGGTACTTGAAAAAAAAAGGCCAAGAAATTTCGGTTTAAAGTAATACCTCCTGGCATGACACCAGTACCTCCAGCGATACCGGCAACACTGTTAGCCACTAGATTCTCATAAAGGTTTGGTGTAACCCGAAAAGGGAAATGAGTGCATGAATGAAGATCAAGATGATTTCTTACATAGTAAAAGAAATTGAATATGTAAAATACACAAAACGACAATGAATCCAAGTCCCTACCAGATTTTGATAATCTTGCCTTCGATTTTTGGATTAGCACATGGCCTCAAGTTTTAGGAAAGCTAAGGTTTGTCCTCCTTTTGATTGTTTCTTCACAAGACCATAGTAGGTTCGGCTGCATCAACAATCCAACTAGTCATTTACCTTTACATCTAAATTTCTATTCATGTGTATATTTTGTAAGGTAGATCAGGTTATAATAATGGTACTTACGCTTTTTTGTTGTTGCAAATAGACCAGAATTGCTACTAACAAGGGTTCCATTCTCAGTTATCTCCCACAACTGCAAATCAAGGTAATGTCAGCTTATGACAAAGTTACATTAACCTTAGCATACTCATCTTTATCAACCAGCAAAGCCAAATCTGAAGATATGATAGAATATGAAGTAACCACTATTATAATCTAAAATAACTTGTACTCAAGCACCAGATTAGAGAAGCTAAATTTGATATGGTTAGGTATAGAGCAAGGTATGTAAGAGCAACATGTGCGACAATCAGAGAAATGTGGAATGTTAGATACTGGCATAGAAACAACACCTGCATATTTCCTGATGGGATTGTACAGTTAACTAAAATACTCTACAGATGCTAGATGAGGGCATCCTTGCAGCTCAAGACAATTCACAGATTATGAGAAAAAAATTCTACTAAAATAAACTCGATGGCCAGAGACGCAAGAGTGGATACTAACACCTGGGTTGTAATATAAGCTGGCACCTGAGAAACAATTTGCATACAAACACTTAAAATCAAAGGAGTAATTTTCATACGGAAACATATTTCATTGAATTGAAATAGAAATTCCACTCTTTGTTGTTCAGCTGTATATCTATATCTAGTAACTACGGATGTTGTCACTTAGTTTAGAAAGAAATTTTGTACTGGTGGAAAACCAGTCAAAAAGTTCAGCAAAGAGAACTAACGAACTATATACCATTAGAATCTATGTTACACCAATATGGACGCAGATGTGGATAAGAACGCAATACGGATACAGGATACAAAATGTTCCAGATTGGAACAATATATTCACTTATGTACACCTAAATCAAAATGGCAAATTAGGAACACCATGCTTTTTTCGATCCGCGGGAACACTTATTTATCTTTGACCCTATTCTCGATCGATTGGAGATCTGTTCGAATTCGTTTGAAATCATATGATATTTCTCCTTATTCATAATCTTTTCCATTAATCTATGGGTTTTTTGCATCTTTCCTCAATCCATTCTTCATTTTAGGGTCGATTTTGGTTGAGTTAGGGTTTGGGGGGACGATTTATGGGAATTTATCATTATTGTTTAGGGATTGGATTGGTTATTGTGTAGAATAGGTTGGGGAATATTCATCGAGCCGTGTAGCTAATTGACTAAATTTTGTGTTGCCATATTCTACAAATTTTCGGCAACAACTGGTGTCATTTGAGATTCCTTCACTCACTTTTAATTACAACCAGCATTCATAATCTAGAATTTGGGAAAAATTGTATATGCATTATTAGAGGGCTTTTGGATGTGTTACAACTTGGTGCTTTACATACCATGCATCCCAAACCTTTGTTTCTGTTCGGATTCTGCTAAAAGTCCCATGATGCAACTCTTGTAATGACAATATGTAAATCAATATTGTTCTACCTGAAAAGCAAAATCAATGTATTTTTGCTTGAGTGCAACTGTTAACAGAAAACTAGATGCATCTGAGACGACACGTAGTTTATTCTCTGCTTGCAAGTGCAGTGTGAACCAGGTATGATGTGCATATCATATTCAGCAACAAATCATTTATCATGTCATAGCCTTGAACCATACTTCCAATCTTCCTTACGAATAGCAGCCTTGAACCTTACTTTGTTTCTCGCCGTCATGGTCATGGTGTACTCAGTCAGCCATATTTTTGGTGCCCACTTCAACCCTGCAATCACCATTGCCTTTGCTACTTGTGGAAGAGTTTTATGGAAACAGGTTTTTAACAAAGCTTTACTTCTCAATCATATTCTTATGGTTGAAATCTTATCATCTTCCAAGCCAATAACAACGTTATATATACTCTTATATTTCTCGGACATGAAATGGTACTTGTATATGTATCAATATATCTTAGTTAATTTGCAAATTCCAGCAAACTTGCAGTAGTACGCGTATTTCTCTTCATACAGCATGGAAAATTTCTATTTGCGTAACTTTTACAAGTTTTGACGAAATTGTAATTTGTATGCATACTCTTCCCTGTGCTGAGTAAAAGTGTCTGCTTGCGTACGCGGACTCTTCTTATAGAAATAAGAAGTTATGTACATTATTCTTCCATGTATTAACTCTGATTTTCATGAATCTTTGTAGTCGACTTACTGATGGACCCTCTTTCTGATATGATGGGACCAACTGCGGGGATGCTAAACTCAAATTATCGGGAGGATCTGTCATACGTAGATTTTCCCCAATCTGACAGGAGTCTTCCAGAGAGTAGACAGGCTTTAATAGCCTCCCAAGGTGATAGGATGGTACTATCTTTGATGAATGGGGAACCTCTCTTCTCTAGACAATCAACATCATGACAAGCCTCCCTTCTTGTTTGGAGATGTCATTAGTAGGTCGTCTCAAACAGAGCCCGGGAAGGAGGAGTGGGTTTTCAAAATTGGTGACAGAGTGATGTATTTGCCCAAGATTACCCTTTGTCAACTTTTACCTATGGCACGCATCCAAGAAAAATGGAATAGGATTTAACTCCGTACCAACATGGTGCAAGGCACGGGAAAATTTGTCATAAACGGGATGATCAGGGATGGAGTGTTTTCCATAGTGCTCCGGATGGACATGTTGTTCCTATGCGGGGATTAGTGTCCGGCTTGTGCCTAGTGAAAACTCGTCACTTATCCAACCAGTTCAATCGCCGATTTTCGCCAATCTCTTCATTGGGGCTAGAGGGGTATATCCTTCTGTTAATCCCAGACTTACTAGATGGGTTACCGACAACAATATACGTTGGAACCGACTCCCTGTGTGGGCATTAGAGAGATTTGAAACAGAGCTCAACCAGATAGGACTTTACGATATCGCTTTGCCGACCAGCTACGGAATTGTCCCGAACCATAATTTATTTCTTGCCATGGTGGAATTGTATAACACTCGAACCGGAACCTTCTCTACACCATATGGAGAATTAGGTTTCGCATTGCATGAGATGCAGATAATATAAGACCTGTCGATATGAGACATGCCTTACGGGGAATACATCCCCACCAACAAAGAACTTCAAGATCTGGCTAAGGAGAACCCTCGTCGTATTGAAGTATATCAAGAGTTGATGTGCCATTACTTAACTTACAATCACTACTACAAGAACAGTTCAGACTTTGCTTATACCAGTAAGTGGTTGTCATATCTTTTCATGGGTCGACCCCTAAATGAGAAGGCTAATGAAGAGAGAGATGTAACAGTTCGTCCCCTCCAACCTTTAGATGCAAACCTGATCGATGAGCTTATGTGAGATTTCAGTGCGCCTGACAAGCGCCTGGAGACCACCGTATGCGGCTATCCAGATGGGACGATGACTTATAGTTATCTAAGGCAATCTCGCAGAAAAAAAATTTGGGAAGCACTGTTAGCTGGCTTCCTATAATTGTGGTGGCGACAATAGGTCATACCCAAAAATAGTACAGCTGATCGTATTAATCACAATATACTATTTCCTGTATTGCATTTAGTCTTTAAGCATCGGTTAGCTCTTTTGTCAGCTATGATATACCGATTAAATGCTGGCCTTTGTGCGTTCATTGATGGCTTATTACTAAAGCCTATAGGTCGAGGTGAATTCCCTAGGGTAGAGATCCCTATTACCTATATGATGAGGTAGTTATTACTTCATAATAACTGCTTGATGGCTCCTGGCTTAAAGTAGGATGACGCCCTTAAAGGAAGATTCTTTTGCAAGAACATGGAGTCCAAGTAGAATGTCACTAGTTTTCTGGCTACCAGATGAGCACTAAACCTGGGGACAAGTTGGAACTTTTACTGTATCTTTCCAAAGGTTTCAGCTAAGAATACAGGTTTTTGTTTTCAAGATAGAGGCAAAGAAATTTTAGACCTGCCCTACGAAGTTTTATTTTGGTTGCTCAACATCAGGCCTTCTCATTTGATTTATAGATACGAAGATAATTGTTACTTTAAGCCATACCTACCTAGTCACTTTGCCAGGCAGTTCGGTTATGATTAGTTCCATGTCGGCAACGCTAACACTTATTTTTTGTCAAGTAGGGGTTTGATCGATGGAGCCCGAGGATAGCGATACTTCAACATGTTGCACTGGTGCCCAATTTATCCTGCCTTCTGGATCAGTCGAAACATCGTTGCGCATCTTGCATACATATGCTAATTTATTTACCTCAACCAACATGTTTCATTATAATTTTGACATGAAGGGTAGCTTCAGGCTCGGAACAAAGGCCAATACAGGGACAGAGACGGTGAAAACCAATATTTTAGTGGAGGAAGTGGAGAACACTCCTGTAGACGAGTCATTAGAGCTCGTTAAACCTGGACTAGAGGACTTACCTGTTCCACCTCGGGTTATATTGTAAAGAAATACAAGGCTTTATCTTCAAAAGAGCGTCAGCCGGTTCTAAAGAAGGCAACTAGAAAGAAACAACAATCGGAGTCCCCTTCATCTCCGAGGAGAAGTTTATTTACGTCTCCAACCCGTTCTCCTAGCCAGGCTGGGTCGTCAGCTATTTCACCGGTTGTGATAAGGATTAGCACTTATATCCCTCCTCCAGCTGTCATAGTGTCGACCACCACTACAGTCGCTTCAGCTGTCGAAGGAGCTAGTTCGATAGTTTTGTTACCAGATGTACATGGTGCAGATGTCTCGATGTCTCAGGAAGCTTTTGCTGCTCCCACGCTTGACGTTGCATCTCAATTTATTTTGTCGGTTATGTCTATGCCTTATTCATCACTGGACCCAACACCGTAAATGATCATGAGGGAGAATCAGGCTCAGCCAGAACCTATTCCAGAGACCTATGCCACTCCTGACGAAGAAGATAATAAGTTGGAAACACTTTCTACTCCTCAGGCTAATATTTTTGGAGCGATCAGTCAGGTTGAGTCACAACATGATCTCATTATGGTGGAGCCTGATGTCATTCTTTACCATGGCGATACAGATGTTGCTGAGTCAAAAATGGAGGTACACTACTAGAAAAAGCGGGATTAGCAACGTATTTTAGCGACGTCAACGGAAACGTCGCTAATAATATATAAATTAGCGACTCTATATAAAAACGTCGCTAGACGTTGCTAAATGGCGATATTTAGCGACGTTTAGTGACTTTTATTAAGATTTTAAAAGATTAGTCGCTATAAGTTCAAGTACGGTCGCTAAACGTCGCTAATATGTCTAATTTAGCGACGTATATAGTGACATTTATATTAAAAATATTTAGCAACATGTTTAGCGATGTCTATGACGTCGCTAAAATTTAATTTAGCGACATTTTTATTTGACGTCGCTAAACGTCGCTAAAATTTGGTTAATTAGGGCTCGGTTTCGTTTTTCCCCATTTGTCAAAATTATTTCGATTTCAAAAAGAAAAAAATTCCCCCCTGCTCCGGCGACCGGCTCTCCTCAGCTGCTACTCCGGCATCCCCCTCCTCCTCCTCGAGCTCTAGGTAAACCCTAACTCTCTCTCTTCTCTCTCTCTCTCTCTCTCTCTCTCTCTCTCTCTCTCTCACAGGACAGACATGTGACACAGACACGACACACACATACATGCAGACACTGACACTGACACAGACATACACACACACACACACACACACACACACACACACACACACACACACACTGATCAGGACCTAAGGTTAGGGTTAGGTTTTTTGACCTGGGGTTAGGGTTAGGGTTAGGGTTAGGGTTTTGATCAGGATTGATTCCTAACACCTACCTATCCCCCACGATCACACCCTGATACTATACTCGACACACACATGCACACTAAAATGTATGTGCACTAAATATCGAGAAAGGAACAGGAGCAGTGACTATTGGCACCAATTGCCAGTGCGTATAGTGTCTGTATTGTTAGTGTTATTTGTGTGGTTGGTATTGATACTTTTATATTAGTTAGAGTGTGTGTGAGTGTTATTGAAGTATGCAGGGAGGGTATATCAAAGTTGAGGGTATCATTGTGGTATCCTATGTTAGCAGCAAATGAGTGAGGAGATGGTGTATACTGATACAAGTGTATCAGTGAGCGTGACTCAAGTTGGGTTTTAGATGTGCAATGGTGAATATGTGAGGGGCTCGGGTTTGAGTGCCCACAAGCACATAGATTAAGGTACACATGTAAGCATGGCAAGTAGAGGTAACAACAGCAGTGAGCACTACTTACTAGAAGTGAGCAGGGGGAGACTTGAGGCACATCAGCCCAATATGCATTGGAGCATGCTGAGGTAACTCAGTGAGCTAGGAGTATGGTTGGGGACAGCTGCAGTTCTGTAGTATGGCGCACTATCTGTAGTGTGTTGACTGCACACTTATAGTGCAGTTCATAGTGCTATGAGGGGAGAGGTATCAGATAGTCCACCGTAGGAAGAACTGCAGTAAGCATCAATGTGGTGGAATCAGGTTTCTATTTAGGTGTAGTTCAGTGGGTGTTGTGTTCAGATTTAAATACAGTTAAGTCCAGGGCAGGAAGTTGATTGTGGAACTTGAAGTTGATGACTGTTAGTTCAGTGGCACACTGTCTGTAGTTAGATGATTGATGATGGTTAGTATAAGTGAAGGTTAGTGTCAGGTAGTTGTAGGAGTATGATAATTAGATATGACTTTTAGTTTGGTATTCGAATTAGAGGCCATGATGTAGTATCAATTGTTAGTAAATATTAAGTTATATGTTAAAGGGTGGTTAGTGTTACATGTTAGTTGGGTATTGTTCTCAGTTTGTAGGTAAGTTAATACTTTATGACTGTTAGTTGATATTATGACTGTTAGTTGATATGTGTATGTGTTAGTTTAAATGGTTAGTTGTTTTGAATATTGCTTATTTTAGACTTTGATAAATGAAAGTATGTATTATATCAGTTATGATTTTTATAGTACGGTTAAGTTATGAAGTTAGGTGATAAACTACTGTATGTAATAATTTATATGATACATACTGTCATTTTTGCAGAAGTATCTAGAAATGGATATGAATTACTATCTGCGTCATCGTTCGTGGATGTACAACCGTCATCCTGATAACATGTGCGGTGTGCTGGATGAATTCATTGAGGGTGTACAGCAGTTCCTGCAGTTCGCCAAGGCGTTCCCTCAGTACATGGACGGTACCAAAATTAAGTGTCCGTGTGTGAGATATCGCAACAAGAAATATCATCCAGAAGTGGAAGTCACATATCATTTATACTCGAAGGACTTCACGCCGAATTACTATCAGTGGACCGTGCACGGAGAACTTGTGTCTCTAGCATCAGAGTCGGAACATTATGTGAAGCCGTATATGGATGTCCACGACCACGATGCTTATAACAACGGGTGGGTGAACATGGTTTATGATGCGGCGGGGCCGAGTTTCAATCCGGACAATTATGATGCGGCGGGACCTAGTTGCAATTCGGATAATTATGATGCAGCTGAGGAGGCACCGAATGCCGATGCTGCAAAGTTTATGGAGTTGCTGGAGAATGCAAGGACTCCACTATATCCTAGTTGTGAGGATCATTGACCGTTGGAGGTGGTTACAAGATTATTGAGCATCAAGTCCAATTTTAACATGTCGCAAGAATGCTATAATCGACTGATCAATTTGATTATAGAGATCTTGCCCGAGGGTGCAAATTTACCTAAAGACTTCTATCGATCAAAGAGGATGGTTAGATCGCTTTGGATGGGATACGAGAAAATTGATGCATGTCGCAACGGGTGCACGTTGTACTACAAAGACGACAAGGATGAATATACATGCAGATTCTGTGGTGTTGATCGCTACAAGGCCACTAGTAGAGTAAAGTCTATCGGTGCAAGGAAGCCTACCGATTCGATGCACTACTTGCCTTTTACGCCGCGGTTGCAGCGGTTGTTTATGGTTAAGGAGACTGCAGAAAATATGAGTTGGCACAGGCAAAAACAGATCGAAGGAGTATTGGATCATCCATCCGATGGAGAAGCATGAAAGCACTTTGATCGAGAGTATCCAGATTTTGCTTCGGATCCGTGTAATGTCAGATTGGGGCTCTCCTCTAATGGTTTTACCCCATTTAGACTTTCGGGCTCCCAGTATTCGGTTGGCCTGTGATCGTCACTCCGTACAATCTACCGTCTTGGATGTGCATGAAGACTCCGTATATGTTCCTAACTGTTATTATCCCGGGTCCGAACAATCCGAAGAGGAATATCGATGTGTATTTATAATCTTTGATAGATGTGTTGAATCAGCTGTGGGAAGTAGGTGCCAACACATACGATGTTTCTAGAAAGCAAAATTTTTAGATGAGGGCAGCACTTATGTGGACCATCAACGACTTTTCGGCCTATGGAATGTTATCGGGATGGAGCACCCATGGTTGTCTCTCATGCCCGTATTGCATGGACCATACTAAGGCTTTTCGTTTGAAACACGGAGGCAAATCATGCTTCTTCGATTGTTATCGACAATTTCTGCCGAAGGATCATCCGTACCGGAGGAACCGGAATACTTTTTGTATGGAGTTATGGAGAAGGCCAATCCACAGCCAAGGTAGCCCGGATACACGATATGGAAAGAGGTAAAAGATTTACCAAGTGCTATCGAAGAGCCTACTAAGGGATACAAGTGTAACAGATTTGGTCGCACCCATAACTGGGCGAAAAGGAGTATATTCTGGGATCTGCCATATTGGAGCACCAATCTGATCAGACATAACCTTGATGTCATGCATATCAAGAAAAATATGTTTGATAACATAATTACTTTTTAATTCTGTACTTGCAAAACAAATAACTTACTATCGCTACTTTGATATTTAGGTCGATCGTCTAATAACACCCGAGAATGAATCTATTAGAACTCTAGCCAAGGGACCAATTACTGTCGTTAAAATATGGCCAAGTTTCTGTGTGAATGGGTTCATATTCAAGTCAATAAATGCTCCTATCAGAGACAGCTTTCTGGATCTTGATTCCACGAAAAATAGTTGTTTGTGTATCAAATCTTCGAACTACAAAGACGTCGATCCAGGCAATGATTTCTTTGGCATCTTACAAGAGATTGTGGAGTTGACATATAATTATGGCACAGAACCTGCTAATATCATGCTATTTAAGTGTGAATGGTTCGATCCGATTTAAGATTAAGGTTAGAAAATTGACAAGCATAACCTTGTGGATATAAACTACAAGCGTAGATATCAAGGCTACGAGCCATTTGTCCTATCAAGTCAGGCTCAGCTCGTGTACTTTATAACTTATCCTAGACGGGGGACAGCGAGGTCGGATTGGTAGGCAGTATGCAAGACTAAAGCTAGAAATACCTTTGACATTGACGAAATAACTTATCAGGAGGACGATCTACCTCTTGTAACCAAGATTGTAGATGTGGACTCAACAGAAGTTACTTATTACACGAGTAATAATGTAGAAGATGTAGAATTATCCGAAGAGAAAGACGAAGATGAAGACGAAGTAGATGAAAGTGAAGACGAGGAGGAGGAAGAGGGAAAGGAGGACGAGGAAGGCGAACAAGATAAATTTTCTGATGATGATTGAAAATAAAATATTTTGCCTGTAGAATGTAACTATATTTTGACTGTAGAATGTACTATTTTAACGAATATATGTATTATATTTTGATTGTAGAATACTTTGAGATATGTATCACATTTTGACTGTAGAATGTACTATATATTTGTGTTTTTCTATATTCATCATATGTTGTTATCAGGTATGACAGGACGACGCGGAGGATTCGGCAGGTCCCGAGGTAGACAGAGTGCTCCTCCGGTACTGCCTACTGTTGGTTCCGGATCGTCGTCGCCCAGTACTCCAGTATATCGATCACTCATATCTCCGACTGTTGGGACGAGTAGTTTCAGGCATGATAGTACTCCCTCATCCAGGGTTCCTCCTGCTGACGGAACCATGGGGACAGATAAGCATGTCGAGGAGATCGTGCCCACGTTGTCCCAGCATCAACAAGATCTTCCATGCGCACCTCCGGAGGAGACGAGGACAAGGATTTGGGCCGATGGTACAAAGTAAGTCAATTAGATGGTTTAGCATAATATATATCGTATATTTCTTTATTCATCGTATATTGACTTTTTCGATCAAAATAATTATCTCTGTATAGATATCGTCCATCGTCGGTTCAGAGACGCCTGGGCCAATTTCTGAGGAACAATTACGGTGGCCCTTGGATCAACTACTCTGAGGCTCCAAAGGAGAGAAAGGCATTCTAGTTTGCGCACTTCCAGGTAAAAATATATTAAATAAATTCTCTAATTTATGCATATTATATAAATTATTCGTGATGCTCACTTACTAAATTATTTATTGTAGCAAACGTATTTCTATCCTCCGCACCAGACCGAGTTGATCGAGCGGCTCTTTCCTACCGTTGTCTCCAAGCTTATCCGAGATGCTTTGGATGACCAGAAGGCTCGTGATCGTGCTGGAAAACCGATCCAAGGTTGGATCACGCCTGAGCAGTGGACTGCGATGAGGGCTAGATTCGATGATCCGAGCTACAAGGAAAGGTCTGAGAAGGCCAAGGCGGCTAGGCGGAATACTGCCAAGTGGTGTGGTGGCTCGATTCCGATGACGGAATATTTCCGTCGTTTGGTATATTTTTTCTTTTAAAATATATTATTTTAATGTAAATACCATAAAATGGTAGTAGGAAAAAATGTTTAAGTTTAGTACTAAATAATATATTTTTAACAGGTATAGAGGGGTGAGGATGCAAACATGGTGACCGTCTTCTTGGCCACCCATCGCAAGAACGAAAATCTCATTGATGAGAGGGCCTCGCAGACCTATGTAAGTATTACTTTACTTTGTGTTAATTTTAATATAATTTAGGCAATTATCGAGTTTCCAAACCTTTCTAGGCCGAGTATCTTAGGCTGCGTGAGTGGGCGACTGCTAGTGCACCTACACCTGGAGAGGCTGATACTTTCTCGCAGCCCGCTCCAGCTCCGTCGACGGACGACCTGTGGGTAACCGCAGCTGGTGGTCTCCAGAGGGGTACGTACTACGGTACAGGATCCTATGGCGCCCTGGTTGCGATGTTGTCATCTAGGGCCTCCCTGATAGCTATGCATTCCACACAGCCCTCGTAGTCGTCGGCCAGATTCTAGGAGGCCGTTGACCGTCAGATTGCGTCTCTCCGTGATGAGTTGCTGCGAAGGATGGAGGAGGAGCCCCGGTCCCAGCCGCAGGAGGACGATTTAACGCTCATCGCACGATTCGATATATCGACCGCAGCATCATGGAGCTCCAAAATTTAACAAATGATCTTAGAGCCTCGACAGACCGCAATATCACGGAGCTACAGGCATCACAGCTATCGATGGGCGAGAGGCTGACGTTGATGCAGGATTCAATGGTTCATAGCAGTACGAGGCTGTTATCTACCATGGATTCTTACAACTAGCGACTAGCAAACTTGGAGCGGGTACGGCCTCCTGGTGCACCTACATCGACACATACTCCACCGACGTCACTGCCTTCTCTATCGACATCGGTGTCGATTCCACGGGAGCAGTATGAGCTGTTCTTATCCTTCATGCGCGCCGGTGGTCAGCCTCCTGCGTATCCGCAGTAGTATAGCTAGTTGCTGGATATATGTATTTTTTTTATTATTTAGGATGAGATTGTATGGATATATATTTGCCGTATTCTTTACGATGAGATTTGTTGGATGATTTCTTTTCTTTAAATTTTATTATATTATTCATATTAAATATATTATTTTACCGGTGTTGAGTGTTCAACCCAAGGGGGTTGGCAAACCTAGAAATTCAACGGAGGGTTGCTCCGGGTCTATTTGTATATATTGTGATTTAATAATCTGCAGGAATAATAGTTTGGAAACAATTCAGTATTCTTTTTTTCTGTAAAATTAGCGACATTTTTAGCGACGTTTAGCGACGTGTATGCACATCGCTAAATACGTTGCTAATTAGCGATATTAATAAACATCGCTAATGACGTCGCTAAATATGTCGCTAAAAACGTCGTTGTACGTCACAATTTGCTGACATGGCAGTATTGCCAGGTCATTAAAGATGTCGTTGTAACATCGCTATATAAGTCGCTAATTAGCGACGTTTAGCGACTTTAATCAACGTCGCTAATTAGTGACGCTGTATCGCTAAATGTCGCTAATTTAGCGACACATTTAAGTCGCTAAAAAACATCGGCATAGCGATGTTTAGCGACGTTTTTTCTTTCAGCGACGTGCTTTGTTCCGACTTCTTTAAAACGTCGGTAAAAGTAATTAGCGATATTTTTTTGTCATTTAGCAACATTTTTTAACGTCGCTAGTTTAACTTTTTCTGGTAGTGGTAGTACATAGTGAACATGACATTATAGTCTTGGATGTCAGTACTCCATCAATAGAGGCTTCTTTGACAGAGCTGAGAAACTCTTTAGGCGTGTAGAAGCATGAAAAATATGCTGGATAGCTATACGCAGCATGTTGATACAGGACAGCGTAAACAGAGGACCTCAGAGCCATCAAGCGTGCAACAGAGCTTTTCCACTGAGCACAGCGTAAAAGTTTAAAACTCAAGGACCATCCGCGTAATGGAGTATGTCCAGGCTGCTTCAGCGTAAAGAGGGTGCTTCATCACCTTTATGGCATAAAATTCATCCGCTTTCAATACAGCATTGAAGTGTACGAGGAATGCTTCATATGCTTTGAAATGAACCTGTCAGATCTTGCAATGAACCTGACGTCTGGGTTCCTGACAAAGAGTACTACACGACAACCCAAGCGACGGCTATAATGATGACACGGTACTGCAACCCAGGCTGTCATTTATTGTTATTTCTTTGGCGTAGACCGCTTCTACGCATACAAAGAAATATGCCGCCTAGTTTTACACAGGCAGATGTGAGCTGTTTATGCTCCGCAGAAGACAAACAGCCTGCCACGTCAAAAGCTGCTCTTCGTACAGGGCTCGAGGCTCGTCTCTGTATTTAATGCGCAAAGCGGTGACAGTTTCTCAAGGCACGTCTCTGTATTTAAAGTGCCGAATACTGACAGATGCCCGAGGCACGTCTCTGCACTTGATGCACAGAAGGGTGGCAGGCCTTCAAAACACGCCTCTACATTTAATGTACAGGATAATGGCGGATCTCCGCATTTAATGTAGGAGATTTGATTAAATGTCTCCAAACTGTCGTTTAGTGACATTCCCTTTGCGCCAACTGCTCTTACGCATACAAGGGATACGCTGCCCAGTTTTACACAGGCAGACGTGAGCTTCTTACGCTCCGTAGAAGGCAAACAGAACGCCACGTCAGCAGTTACTCTTCGTACAGGATTCGAGGCGCGTATCTGCATTTAATGCGCAGAATGATGGCAAATCTTAAAGACAAGCCTCTATATTTAATGTGCAGGATGGGGGCAGATCTCTGCATTTAATGCAAGAGATTTGATTATATCTCCAAGAGCCGTAATTCCGGCTAAAATGTCCACATTATCTCGACTTCTATGCCCACTCGGCTTCTACGCCTGCTCGGCTTCTATGCCCACTTGGCCTCTATGACCACTCGACTTCTATGCCCACTTGGCCTCTACGACCACTCGGCTTCTACGCCCCCTAGGCTTCTATGCCTACTTGGCTTCTACGCCTACCCGGCTTCTATGCCTACTTGGCTTCTATGCCATAGTGACAGTCATTGGCTTCTACGCCAACCTCTTCTACACAAGGGATAACTACCAACGTGGCTTCTACGCCGTGATCTTCGCAGCAGATATACGCATTTTGTCCCTTAGTTGGACGCGCGTCACATGCTCACTCAAAAGGTCATCTATACGCAGGCATTGGTTATCTTAAACCATCGTGTAAAAGGGTGATGTACTTTCCACTACTCGGTTTCTATGCCGACTGAGTGGCCATTGTCACTAAAACTCTATAAATAGAGACCTCAATCAACAGAGAAAAAGGTGAGAAAATTGATCAAGAAATCCAGTATCAGATCCAACGGTCGCAAAGATCGAAGGTCAAACGGTCAAAGGAGAGAGAAGAATCCCGGGCTCAGGCAAAGAGAAGGGATCGACGACTTTGGCATCGGGCATCCACCCTCTTTAGCAACCAGCGATGCTGCTTTCTGTCTTCCATGACACTTCTTTATCATCGTGTGGTCCAAGGGCTAAAGTGATCGACTGCAGATCAGACACCTATAGCAATATTTACCCAGATTAAATAAATTGTACTTAGACATCCTCGTATAGGATTAAATTGTACAATCTTGTTTGTAAACACCGAAGAAAGGGTAGATTTTCGTATAAGATCTCGTTTTCCATATTCTCTCTCGTTTATTATCCGAAACAAGATGGCAACTCTACTGGGAACATCTTTCTCTTCTGATGAGGAAGCTATTGCTCAACATGATGCGGTATCCGTGGGATCCGTGAAGAAGACACTGGTCGTCCAGTTCGATCAGTCTGCCTACGAAGACATGCTTCGAACAGGGGGTAGCTCTCACTCCCTCTCTGTCCAAAACAGCAAGAAGCTGCATAGGGTCTGGATGTCTAAGACATCCTCTACCATTTCTGTGGACTCTCCGATCTCTCCGACCAATGAGGTGGTAGCATTGCCCCCTGCGCGCCTTGCGCGTAAAATTCAGTCGCCTGTCTCTGGCAGGGCAGACAAAACTTCTGGCAATGCCTCAGCGCTAACCCAGAAGTATACTCCGCGCCTTACGCGTAAAATTCAGTCGCCTGTCTCTGGCAGGGCAGACAAAACTTCTGGCAATGTCTCAGCGCTAACCCAGAAGTATACTCCACGCCCTGCGCATAAAATTCAGTCGCCTGTCTCTGGCAGGGCAGACAAAACTTCTGGCAATGCCTCAGCGCTAACCCAGAAGTATACTCCGCGCTCTGCGCATAAAATTCAGTCTCCCATCCTTGGCAGAACAGACAAAACTTTGGACAATGCCTCAGCGCTAGTCCAGAAGGCTACTCCGCGCTCTGCGCATAAAATTCAGTCTCCCGTCCCTGGCGGAATAGACAAAATTTCTGATGATGCCTCAGTGCCAAATCAGCAATCACAAACGCGCTCCACGCATAAAAATGCATCTGTCTTCTACGGAAAAGCAGATGATCCCTGCAATCTACGCAAGGGAAAGCAAGCGGCGGACCACTCAACTTCTCGGCCTTTACGCCAGCAAGGGAACAATTTGCCCTCACTCCGGATTACGCGAGAAGCTGATAGCCGACTGAGGACATCCTCAGCTTTACGCCAACCAGAGCAGAGCTCCAAATTACGCCAGGAGAAGCCCCTCAGCTTAAAGAAGGCTCAATTTATGGGAAGACACCCTCCTCGGGGATTATCCGCCACCCAGATGGCCAACCTGTTGTATATAGGTGGCACAGGGAAGACTATGGTTCCCAACATCCGCATGCCCACTGATGTGAACAAAAGGAATAAGCCATCATCTTCTTCTTCTGTAACTCCTCCAGACCTGCACAATTATCTGATCCAGAAACGCAAGGAGAGGGGATCTTCCAGCATGTCTATTATGCCTCCTAGCAAGCACTGTTGTAATAGTCATAGGATTGTAATTAATTATTGCTGTTCTGAAGCAAAACGGTCAATTTTCGACCGGTTGAGCTACTCTCCATCTTTCCAGGAAGAAGAGCCCATGCATGCATCTGTGAATATGACTTCACACATACCTAGAGAAGGGTCGGGCTCAAGACGTCATCCCTCTAGAACTCCGAGCCGAAGGAGATTCAACATGCTCCTTAGGAACACTAAAGCTGGGGTATTCTAAAATACTCGTTCGAGGTCGCGACAACCGGCTTCGTACTCTTCTAATTCCGATTCTGGGGGTCGCCAGTCTCCCGAATCAGATGCCGAAAGTATAGAGTCAACTTCTACAGAGACCTATACTAATCTTTCAATGACACCCCGAGAGATGGGAGTTTATGCCATTGGAGATGAGCGCAAGGAAGCTTCCCCGTCCGGGAGCGCTGAGCAACGCATCACTATACTAGAGATATCTCTGAAGGAGATACAATCCATGACAATCCATGATGGAGAACATGCACCAGATGATGCTGACTCAACACACAGCTGCTATGGCTCAAGCATCGGTCCCTCCAACTCAGATACGTGTGGGGGTGGACTTACCACCATCCAACACGATCCAAGAGCCTGCTCTAGATCAGGAGTCAGCAGTTCCTCCGCTTCCTCACTCGGAGAATGTATTACCTCCCGTCGGAGTCGCGATACAATCGATTCCTTATCACTCCGTGGTCCTGCTACCGGCTGAAGATCCGATACAGGCAGTACGGGAGTTGAAAGCCCAATTTGATGCCCTGAAGCACAAAGATCAGCTCAAGAAATTGGGAATCAACCAACCTTACCCAGCTATCTGGGAAGAGGTCCCTTTCCCTCCTAGATACAAATCACAGACTATGGCTTTGTTCGAAGGAAAAACGTCACCAAGTCAGTACATGAACTACTTCAGTATGATGACGGTGTTATTACAAGGGAACGACGCCCTCCTCACTCGGGTGTTCAAAGGCTGTCTCTCGGGGGTAGCTTACCAGTGGTACCGTAGCCTGGCGGACAACTGCATTACTTTTTTTGAAGACTTCAAGGCTTTATTCTTCACACGATTATACGAAGGAGGGATGGACATGTCTATGTCCTCTCTCATCGAAGTCAAGCAGAAGGAAAAAGAGAATATTCATACTTTCATCGAACGTTTTGGTCAAGCCACTTTGCAAATGCCTCCAGGAGTTCCGGACTCGGCATTGGTGGACATCTGCAGGAAGAACCTTCTCCCCGTGATCTCGGTGTTCACAGGACCATATCAGTTCAATGATTGGCCCTCGTTCATCATCTCAGCGGTAGCCGCGGAGGATAATAGTCAGAAGGCGCGCGATAATGGCATCATGATCTCGGCCTCTGATAAAGGCAAGAGGTCATCCTCCAACATCGACCATCCTCGTGGTACCAAGGGTAAAGAAGCTCTGGCGATCAACACGTCCAGGCAAAAGATGGTGGCTACCACGTATACAAAACCTGGGACTTTTAGGCCCCTTGAAGTGTACTCTTTCGACGACGATGATATTCCGAGCATATTCGAATGCCTCGTCAAAAGCGGCAAGATTACCCTTCCTGAGGTGAGACGGCCCAATGAGGCCGGCAGTACCAACAATCCCAAGTACTGCATCTTCCATAGGTACATACACCACCCTACAAAGGTGTGTTATATACTGAAAAGGAAGATCCAGGAGCTGATCGATGCTAAGGTCATCACTTTGTGCAACAGCGAGAAGACGGTCACAGCCAACATGATCTACCTGCAATTTAGCAATCTGCCTCTCCAAGAAATCCCGGAAGGTGTTACGCCTATTTCTCGAACGACGATGAACATTGTCAATCTTCCTCCAGCTAGAGGTCAAAATCATGACCTGCTACCACTAACTACCCAGCGAGACGAGACTATGTGGGTTCATCCGGATCTGGTGCCAGAGAACGAGAAAGAGACTCAAGCTGCTAAGGCTAAGTCTAAAAAGAACTCAAAGCACAAACCGTGTCACATGATTACGGTACACTCGGCATCAGAAGACGAGGTCGTGGCTACTGGAACCCGCTCAGGGAAAGCCTACCTCCAGGACTACGGAACCAGCCAGGAAGATCCATCGGCAGACTCTTCAGCTGCCAAGCCTTCAGAACCGGGATCTGCCGTACCAGAAGCCAGTCCTTCGAGACCAACTTCGGCGGACAAAGGGAAGCAAAAAGAAGTGCACTTTGATAAACCTGTGAAAAACATTCAAAACAAAGGTTTAGAGAAGCCATACAACTTCTACATCCTGGCCCAACTGGCTAAATATACCAGCCAGGCTGTCTATCTTTGAGCTACTCAGGCTCTCTCAGGACACTCATCAAGCCCTGAGTGAAGCATTGATGCAGGCGGAAGCATACTTGACCCAGCTCAAGTCCCCTGACAAAGAACCCGTGGCGTATCCTCAATGCCACAATGTGATGGAGGTAGTCCCAAACATCACTTTCACTCAAGATGACATGTTGTTAAAATATAACAGGCATGACAGACCCCTCTATTACACCGGGTACGTCGGTTCCATGGAGGTCGACCGGATTCACATAGATCCAGGATTATCAATCAGCATCACTCCTCATAGTCTGCTCAGACCACTGAGGATTCCTACCAGCGAATTGGCTTATACCACCACTATGATCGTGGGTTTCAACGCCAAAAGAAGTAAGCCATTAGGGAAAATTCGCCTGAGAATTCAAATTGGCAACCTCAGATCGGTGGCTACATGTTACGTCATCGATTCAGAGGTGTCCTACAACATTCTGCTGGGTAGACCTTGGATCCACGACCATAACATCGTTCCTTGAACTCTACACCAATGCTTTAAATATGTAGACGCCCGAGGAACAGTACAAACGGAGATTGCTGACCTAAACCCGTTCAAAGGAGTAGAATCCTGCTACTCTGATGCCGTGTTATACTCTCAAGACTGCACAGAAGAGGTGTCAACCGAAGCAGAGAAGGAATCCCACCGGGAGCCAAAAGAACCCTCTACCAAGCAACCTCTGTCAATCAAGGTGAAAGGACGGACTACTCATCCAAAAGCCATAGAGCCTATGGCTATCCACCTAAATGAGACCAGGTCAGGAAAAGGGGGTGATCCTCTAGTGATCACTTTGAACCAGAAGCCTCCACCCTTGGTCATCAACCTCCGGCGCAACAGGCAGCCGAGTGATGTAAACGCAACCAGGAACAGAGTTTCAGATGATAATAAACATCCTCTTTTCTAGTACATTGACATCCAAATTCCAAATCAGGAATCCTCCCCCTCCGACGACATAGAACCTATAGCGCAAAAATTCTTGGAGGCTATAGATTTCTATCAACCGTATATATGGGAAGTGGTGTCATCATTCAATGTCACCACGACATATGGACCGCATAAGGATTCAATCTTCATTATCCCGCATACTTGCAGCAGTCAGCATTCAATAGTCTTTGGCCGCATATGCAATGAACAGACTGTGCAAGAGGATTCTTCCGATGACAATGACGGTAAAATACAGGTTCACAGATACAGCCCGCAAGCTTTGAAGATCATGCAAAGTATGGGTTATAACTTGAAGCTGGAACAGGGTCTCAACTACGGGAAAGGCAGACGAATGCTGTTGTACGGCGATCCCTACTATCAACGAACTCGTTTCGGGTTAGGGTATACCACCTCCCTCGCAACTCCTGAGTCAAACGAGGATATCTTTTTCTCCTCTCAAAATGGCTCAGCGCCCTCCGACTCATATCATTCTCTCGAGCGAACATTATCAGTAAATATGGTAGTGATGGATTCCTTTGAATCAGACGAACAAGAATCTGAACTGATTGAGAATGACGCTTGGGCTTAGCAAATGGATACACAATGGGAGTTCCGCTTCGAGCAGAGAGAACCTCCCACTGAAGACCAAGTTATCCAGATTGACGTTGGGGATGAACTTTCGCCAAAGCCGATATTTATCAGTAACAATCTTTCCGAAGCAGAAAGAGAAGAAGTTATCCAGTTGATAAAAGAATATATCGACGTCTTTGCGTAGAATTATGAGGATATGCCAGGCCTTGATCCAAAGGTGGCTACTCATAAGCTTAATATATTGCCCAATTCGAAGCCTGTGAAGCAGCACCAACGCCCAGTTCCGCCCGGATATGATGGACGCCATTGAAGCTGAAATCAAGAAGTTGATAGTCTGCGGCTTCATCCGTGAAGAACAACATCCCGCCTGGGTCGCCAATGTTGTCCCGGTCATAAAAAAAAATAGGAAAGTACGAGTCTGCATCGATTACCAAGATCTGAACGCAGTCTGTCCCAAGGATAAGTTTCCTCTTCCCATCACAGACGTCATGATTGAAAATACATGCGGTTTTGAATGTATATCTTTCATGGACGGATTTTTAGGATACAATCAAATCAAGATGCATCCTGAAGACGAGTAGCATACTGCCTTTCGGACACCACTGGGGGTATATTGCTATACGGTCATGCCCTTCGGATTAAAGAATGCCGGGGCTACGTATCAACGGGCTATGAGTAATATATTCCATGAGCATTTACGCAAGACAGTGGAGTGTTACGTGGATGATGTAGCTGTCAAAAGCCGCCTCAAGGATACTCACATCCAAGACTTGAAGACAGTATTTGAATTGATGTGCCAACATCAACTCAAAATGAATCCTACAAAGTCCTTTCTGGGTGTATCCAGTGGCAAATTCCTGGGATTTGTCATTACCGCCAAAGGCATTCAAGTAGACCCTGGTAAAGTCAAGGCCATCTTAGAAATGCGACCGCCCCATAATCTGAGAGAACTCAGGGGATTTCAAGGTCGTCTGGCTTATATCCGGAGATTCATATCCAACCTCTCTGGGAGATGTCAGCCTTTTTCTTGCCTCATGAAGAAAGGTGTATCCTTCGTATGGGACGAAGCCTGTCAGCAAGCATTCGATGACATCAAACGCTACCTCACAAGCCCACCAGTTCTGGTGCCTCCAGTCATAGTAAGACCATTCGTGCTGTATGTTCGAGCGATGGATCATTCTCTGGGAGCTCTTCTTGCACAAAAGAATGATATGGGTCACGAATAGGCTATCTACTACCTCAGCAGGATGATGGTCGGAGCCGAACATCGGTACAACCAAGTGAAGAAAGAATGCTTGGCTCTGATGTTCGCTATCCAGAAAATATAGTACTATGTCACAGGCCAGACCATTCACATCATCTCCAGGATCAATCCTCTTCGGGTACTGATGAGCAAACCAAGTGTTATCAATTTCCGACTCGCGACTTGGGAGATGCTATTAACACCATATGACATGGTGTACGTCCATCAGAAGTCCATCAAAGGCTAAGCATTGGCTAATTTCCAAGCTGCTCATCCGATCTCGGAGACCTACAAACTGTACGAGGACATTCCCGATAAAGTTGCAGAATGTAATTCCGTGATGGAAAGTGACGCATGGCAACTATTCTTCGATGGTGCCTCCAGAACTGGTCCCAAGGGAAACGTGGTTTCGGGAGTAGGAATAGTCCTGGTTACTCCGGATCAACTCGTCATCTACCGAGCATATTCTCTTAGCGAGCCATGTTCCAATAATGTGGCAGAGTACAACGCTCTACTAATCGGCCTCCAAGTCGCTAAAGAATTGGGCGTCGAATCTCTGGAAGCTTTCGGTGATTCTCTGCTAATCGTCAATCAAGTCAGAGGAATATATGAAGTCCGAAATCCAGACCTCATCCCCTATCACCGAGCAACGGTCGAGATAGCCATGACATTCAAAGGATTCTTCCTAGAGCATGTGCCTCAATCTCAAAATCTGAAAGCTGATACCCTAGCCAGTCTAGCTGCAGATTTAACTACCCCTATAAGAAGGCAGAATTCGGTAATCCTTCTTAACAGAGATTTATTCTATGTAAAAAATAACTTTTACATAGAATGCAGCTACGCGGTGGACGCAGATTTTCTAGAGAGAGACTGGAGAAGTCCCTTTATAGATTTCGTAGCATACGAAATCTTGCCAGAAGACCCTAAAGAAGCAGTATCCGTCAAAAGATGATTATTGCGCTTCTATTTCGACGCATCTTCATAATGTCTATATCGCCGGTCTTATGACGGACTATTATTATGATGTCTCTCTGGTGATGAAGCACATCGGATGATCCGTGAAGCTCACGACGACGTATGCAGAGCACATCAACCCGGTCCTAAGCTACAAGATCGTATCAGGAGAATGGGCTATTACTGGCCTACTATGATCACAGATGCAATAAAGTATGCAAAATAATGCAGAGCCTGTCAGGTTCATGCAGACTTTATCCATCAACCTCCTGAGTATCTACATCCTACGGTTGCATCCTGGCCTTTCGAAGCATGGGGTATGGATATCATTGGTCCTATTCACCCGTCTTCTTCCAGAGGTCACCGGTTCATACTGGCCATCACCGATTATTTCTCCAAATGGGCAGAGGCGATCCCTCTTGCTGAGGTGAAGGTATCTAATGTGATCAGCTTCATCAAGCATCACATTATTTATCGCTTCGGGATACCCCGAAGGATAATTCATGACAATGGGCCTCAATTCATCAGCCAAGCGTTTCATCAATTTTGCGATAAAAATCGGATACAAAATGTCGTCTCTACGGCATACAATCCTGCTGCTAATGGTTTGGCGGAAGCTTTCAACAAAACCATTATCAAGCTCTTGAAGAAGTTCGTCTCTTCGAACAAAAGGGATTGGAATGAGAAGCTGGGAGAATGTCTCTGGGCATACCGCACAATGTTACGAGCACCAACAGGTTGTACCCCATTCTCATTAGTCTACGGGAGCGAAGCAGTTCTCCCCATCGAGATCCAAATTCCGTCACTCAGGATAGCCGTGGCTAATGAGTTGACTCAAGAAAAGAATGACCTGTTAAGGCTTCAAGAGCTAGAAGGATTAGACGAGAAACAAGCTCAACAGTGCATCACTTTCTACCAAACACGCATTTCCAGGGCTTTTAATCAAAAAGTGAAGGAAAGGGTGTTCAAATGGTGAGCTAGTTCTAGCTGTGAGAAGGCCGATGAATCTTACTCACAGAAGTAAGGGCAAATTTCAGCCCAAATGGGAAGGCCCTTATGTGATCGAGACGACGTTCTCAAATGGCGCTTACAGGTTAGCCCAGCCTAATAGAGACCTGTTAATGGCTCCTATCAATGGCAAATTCCTGAAAAGATACTATGCTTAACCTCCTCTGCTCAAGTAGAATATGGCAAAAACCTCATTCTGACAAAACTACTTCAAAAAACGAAACTAGTTGGATCGTATTCTATCATGTCCATATAACCTCTGAATAGATATGTTTAACTAATTTGGAACTTCAAGACCTATCACGTCCATACTACCTCTGATAGTGTCTTGCGTACAAATTTTAGCTAAAAAGCATATTTCTATCATATCTATATAACCTCTGAATAGATATATCCTGCTAAAACTTACCGAGAGTATATCACGTCCATATTACCGCTGATATCACTTTCACCCAAACCTGTCATTTATATTCCAAAATGATGGGTAGACAAAGTCAGATGAAAGCCTCTTTATTATTCCCAAAAAGGAGCGAAAGTACATTGAAAAGATAAAGCAAAAGTACATCATTTTGGGGGAGCGGTCAGGTCACGAATCTGCTGTACCAGAGCAACCATCCTCTCATCCCGGGAGTTCAAGACATCGGTACGAGCCCTCTCCAACCTTGCCGCATCGTTGTCCAAAGCAGCTAGCTCAGACCGACCTGCACAAAATCTGAGTGGAAAGCACCCACGCGTGCCAGATTCTGCTGAATAGTCGCCCGTCGCTCCTTCAGCACATCTCGAGCCACCGACAAAGAGAGAACCTTTGTCTCTACTCGAACGAGCTCATCCTTCAATATGCGGGCCTGCGCTGCCGTTTTCTTATATTCGGCTTCGCACTGGGTCAACTCGAGGACGACATACCCCAATTGGACACGTTCTTCGTCCATCTCCCACTACTGAGCCTCGATGGACTTATTCAAAGATGCTATCTGTTCAGTAAGTTGCGCGCTCAAGAAGTCGTACCTAGCTTGAACGAGACCGTCAATGTTGCCTCGAGCTAGCTGCAAGTATTCGTTAATGGGTTGCTCCAAACCATTAACTATCTCCTCCAGCGCGTCAGCTACCCCAGTGTTATTGAATTCACGGATCGGCACTATAGAAGCCCGGGAAGCTCTCCTCAGCGACATAAAGCCTAAATTCTTCTCCAACACCATTGATATTAACATTTTCAAGGTGGCATAGAAGATACGAGTGTACTGCTCGGTCACAGCAACTAGATCCGAATGGACGCCGGGAGTGGCCATGATAGTGGAGAGTCCCCCTCCAAGAACAACCGCAGACGATGTTGCCATGGCCGTCGCCTCAATAGGTGGTACGACAAAAGAAGAAGCGCCAACACCGGACAAAGATACCAGCATACTCAAAGGAGGCATTGTCGCAATGACAGGCTCGTCCTTCTCTTGAGATATCGTGACCTCGTCGACAAGCGAGCCGGCACCCGAAGATATTTCCTCTCCAAAATCAGCCACCTCCGTGTCGCCACCAGGACCTGACACAGAGCAGAAGGGTGCATCTACACTGCCCTCCCCGAAGAGGTCTTCCCCTGAAAAGAGGATGAAAGGACGTTAGTATCGAAATAATGTTAACTTTTCTAAAAAGAGGCATAAAAGACGATATTTACCCATGGCCAATGGTGTATATGACGCGTCCGCGGCCAGTACAGCTAAATCATTCCTTAATGATGCTAGGCAAGCTGTCATACCTGGAGAAGGGGTGCTCTAAGGAGCACTGGCGAATGCTCTTCCAGGTCCTAATCAAATTCCAACCGAGGTTCATCGGCTAGAATCTCGCTGGGCGCACCTACAGACGCGGCAGGGGTCTCTCCTGATGTTGATCCGGATAAAGATATCCTCATTTGGCTCGGCCCCGAAGGTGACCTCGTTCCACTACCTGAAGCAGTAGCAGCGACGACAGCCTCCAGTAGAGATTCTCTGGCACCACTGGCCGGAACATTAGAGGGTCCCTCTCTAAAAGACGAGGAACCTCCAATCAAAGAATCATCCCCAACATGGGGAGATGCAGGCTCACTTCCAGGAGCCTCAATACCAGGAATTCGGAGAGGATGATTAACCGTCTTCTTCTTCCTTTTGCGAGGGAAAGTTTCCTTTGGGGTAGGAGCCCTTCGCTTCCCAGAGATTACCAAAGGCCCTGCAGGCAGAGGTACTTCACCCCTCGATACCGCCAACAGAGGCTCATCTGGAGTGACGGACTCCTCACCCTCGTCAGAAGAAACCGAGGGGACTTCGACTCTTCCCCCAGACTTGGAAGAAGGTACCCTAAAATTTCCATGTATATCAAAATCGCGATGGAAGGTGTTGGTTGCCACATAGAACTGGGCATACGAGTGGAGGATGCGCAGATCCGTGGAGAGTGAAAGGACGGGCACGGTAAAAGTTGCCTCAATGCAACCCATGATAAAATATTGCCATCCTCTGGCTCCATCAATGAGTCCGCCCCGGGACCTGAAGCTGGTAACGGCATTGCCCACGTTCAACTGGTCGTACCCGAAGTGCATGGCAAACCTATTAGGCAAGTAGGGCTCGAAGAAGCAATGGTCTTTACTCCTGTATAATAGGTGGGAAGGTCTAATGCAGACCAACCAATTAAAAGACTCGAGAGAAAGAATGATCTTCCCGTCTCCTACGTCCTAAAGTCTGATCCCCTGCTGATTGAGATGAACAGGAGGAACCGTGCAGAAGAGCTTCCAGCTATGACTGAGGTTCAGAGCCCGCCGACAGTCTATAACTGTGTTCACGTTCCAGGAGGATTTCTGATAGTTCAACAAGAAACTAGCCCCCGAACTACTGCCAGAGCCGGGAGACATAACCCTGGGGTTATGAAGAATTAACCATCCCATCAGATACAGGTATGGTAATTCTACCCTGGGAAAGCTATCACGACGAGTTTCATCGACGAGCAGCCCGTCAGTCATGGCCCTCAGGCCAGCTTGAATGCGGCACACCATGACAGGGAGCAAGCCCAGTCTTGCCCCAAAACACCAGACGCACTGCAGGCCATAGCGTATTGCGGTGAATGCGGTCCGCAGATGCGATATCGGGTAGCACCAGATGGCGCAGCCATATGGAGAGGAAGCCAGCCAGTTGAGCTTCCCTGGACAGAGGCCTGTGGCAGCGCCTCAAATAACTATAGGCCTTAGTGCCTACAGGATACTGTCCTATCCCTTCGTCGAGGATCAAGTCCGGAGCCCCAGCGTCTACCATGAGATCGTCGACTACCTGAGCATTAAGCACGCTTAGAGGATTCACAGGCTGATCCTTGCCCTCCAATACCTTCTCCGGCTTAGCAGTCCTGGACCGGTGAAAGAAGAGGTAGGACGTCCATTTATTGATGTGAGCCAAATCTGAGGGCTCACCATAAAAAGCAGCGCAAGCGAGGTTGTGGCACATCAGCTCCTGGTACACTTCCACTAGCCGAGGGTCTAAATCTCCCAGCTCCCGGTTCGTAGGAACATACTCTTCATACGGAGTATCCCCCATCGGCAGTCTCGAGATCTCTGCCATCTCATGGAGGGCCAATCCGAACTCCCCCAGTGGAGTGGCGAAAGTCCAGGTGAGCGAAATATATCGCTCCATCAGTGCCAGAAACAGGTTGGGGTTAGGAGGTAACCCAACACTGGTGGCACTCACAGCTGCAAACAGACCAATGCTCTCCAACTCGGTCTGAAAATGCTTCAGGGCCCAATCAGCTAAGCGAGCCCATCGAAGATTTGTAGGGGTGATCCACCCGCCGCAGCAAGGGTTCACCTTTGGGTATACTCCCCCGTGCCCCATAAAATTATTGTCGAAAGTCGGTAATTGGATCGGATGGATCACTAAACTATCTTCACTCGGGACACTGCCCGGGTACAGTCCCCAGAACATCGTCACATTGCCTGTAGGGCGGCTGACAAACGACCCCTGGTCAGCTCCTTTCAAATAAAATATCTTTCTAGGCCTGCCGTGAAGATCAGGAATCAGCGTCCACGATATCCTCCTGGGATGTGTAATATGGAAGAATGCCGAGACGGGATAGTCCCTCGGCATCTTGGACGAATACAAAACCAAGTTCCCAGCAGGAAAAACCCAGAGTTCTTTCTTGGGCTTCGTCTGGGACTGCTTGTCGATCATGTCCCCGAAGAGAAAAGCTGGCTTTATGTATTGGTCCCCGTCTATATACGTCAGGGGCTCTCCGTTGATCAAGTTCAGCAGCGTTCGCTCGCCCTGAGCCGATATCAAAATTTCCCTTCCTTCAGGATACTGGGGCCCAGAGATAGGAAATGTCACGTGCGACAGATCTTCTAGATAGTTGGAGTGCAGCATCCCTGCGGCAGAACCCATCACATCGGCTAGCGGAGACGCATGCAAGTTAACTGCAAAATACAAGAAAGACAAGTCAGCTTCTATAAACTTGCAGCATATGCAGAAAATCAACAGTCTGTGCTTTACGCCAAGGCTGTAAAAACTTGAGTTATTACGCTGGAATCTATTTCCTGAAAACGTAAAAATTCAAGGTTGGCAGTATACAGTCTGTATTTTATGCTAGACTGATAAAATTGGGTTATTATGTCGGAATTTCCATCCCTGCGTAACACTCAAATTTTATAGTATACGCCAACTTTCGACAGTCAAAGCTTTTACGCTAGACTGCAAAAATATGGAGTTTTGAGCTGACACATTAGAAATATGGGCATAAAAGATGAAACATCTCTGTGCATCATCTTCCTCGAAGAGACTATCAGCACAGAAGACGACCTAGCGCGTTCACGTACAACGTGTGCGATGGGTTTTTAGTCGTTCATTTTCGTCCCAAAAACTCTACCTTTAAGGCCAGGTGCACTGCTAGTCGGCGGGATGCTTCGTTCAGAATGAAGTTCGCCGTGCCCGACGGAAGTCGACCCCGCTTGAGCAGAAGAATGGAAAGAAGAAGCAAACTTATTTCCCATAGTGGAGGAGGCTTGTTTCGAGGCCATTACTGGAGACTTCGAAGACTCGGTGAAGAAACGAAGAAGAAATTGAACAGACAAAAGCTTTCTTTCGCAGAAGACGGATGAAAAGTTTTTCTCTCAGAAACTTAGGGTATATATAGAGTTCGTATGGACTCCTCGAATCCCGAACCAAATCTCATATTTAATGTTTGGTTATGATTGGGGACTACGTCAGCCTATTTACTCAGAGAAGGCGGACAGTCAGCGAATTCGAAAAGTTTTCGTGCGAAGAAGATTCGTGGTTTTACGCTAAGGAGCTTTCTACGCTCGACAACTACAGATCTACGGTTTTACGCTCACAGGCTACTAGTCTATGGTTCTACGCCCGGATGATTTTATGCTCGATAGCTTTTATGCTCGAGAGGCTACGAACCTACGACTTCACGCTCAGCAGCTACGAATCTACGATCTCACGCTCGGTGGCTTTTTACGCTCGGAGGCAACAGATCCACGACTTCACGCTCGGAAGATTTTCTTTTCAGAAGCTACAAATCTACAGTTTTTCGCTAAGGATCTTTCTACGCTCGACAGCTACGGATCTACGATTTTACGCTCACAGGCTACTAGTCTATGGTTCTACGCCCGGATGCTTTTATGCTCGGTAGCTTTTATGCTCGAGAGGCTACGAACCTACGACTTCACGCTCAACAGCTATGAATCTACGATCTCACGCTCGGTAGTTTTTTATGTTCAGAGGCAACAAACTTATGATTTCACGCTCCACGACTTTCCGTATATCTGAAAAATGCGCAGGCCAGTACAGTACATCTGAACAATTCTCAAAGTGGTCAATTACAGGAGTTCACATAGAAGATACTCCTCCTTGATCTCAAAATACCCTAAGTACCCAAGGCATACAGAGTTCAAACAATGAAAATTACTCTTCTTCATGGGTCGATTCGAAGTTCATCCAGAATCCAGTCTGAATATTTTGTCTAAACAGTTCAAGATGGCAACTCAGTCTTTGACAGCCAGTTCTCGCCCTGTCCCAAGGGATTTTCTAGAAATCATTCTTGAAAATGACGGTCTGAACAAAAATATTGTTTATCAAAAGTAAAAATAGTTCAGAATTCTACGCGGTTCCTCATCCCTGACAGCAGGACAGTTCGAACACTCGACTGCTAAAGCGGCTTTCTGTGCATCGTTAGTTATGCGTAAAAGACAGGACAGGACCTAGCACTCTTTCTAACAGAGTCGCGTAAAGTTATCAGACGTGTCGAAGCTACACATATTCAGATTTCACAGCAAAGTATGGCAAAATGATCATATGCAAAGAAGAAGACGATCTTATTAAAAATCATGATTACATATGAGGGAAATCCAGTCTACAAGGGTTTTTTTTATTTTCATGACTACATATGAGGGAAATCCCGTCTACAAAGGACTTCCTCATCGTCGTCTGAAGATCGCGCCCAGAATCTGTTCTGCCAGGGCAAAATTCTTCATCCATCTTCTCCGGCAGTCAGTCGGTAACCGCAAACTGACTGACATATTGGTCAACGGCGGAAGGATACAAAAATGGGCCTAGACCCATCCTCCAATACGAAGAAGCAGGGTAAATCTGCTTTCTTGCGTCTAGCGCCGTGACAGATTGGAAAAACATGGTCTCCTTCTTCCTCAAGTCGACCTGAAGAACTCCGGCCATCATCTCTGTGTGGTGAAGGAAGTATGGGAAGAACAGAAAAACTCTTCAGCCTTTTTATAGGCGAAAGAGATCACACCAATCTCCAATAACTCTGCCATAAAGTCAGCCATGAAAGAACGTGTCAGGCTTGACCGTTTTAGGCTCCACTCAGAGCGTTTCGAGTTACGAGGAACGGTTCATGCTTCATTCAAAGCATTTCAAATTACGAGGAATTTAAAAGCTTTGAAGGGGGTCTTGTAGAAGCATAAAAAATACGCTGGATAGCTATACGCAGCATGTTGATGCAGGGCAGCGTAAACAGAGGACCTCAGAGCCATCAAGCGTGCAACAGAGCTTTTCCGCTGAGCACAGCGTAAAAGTTTAAAACTCAAGGAACATCCGCGTAATGCAGTATGTCCAGGCTGCTTCAGCGTAAAGAGGGTGCGTCATCGCCTTTATGGCGTAAAACTCATCCGCTTTTAATGCAGCATTGAAGTGTACGAGGAACGCTTCATATTCTTCAAAATGAACTGTCAGATCATGCAATAAACCTGATGTCTGGGCTCCTGACAAAGAGTACTGCACGACAACCCAAACGACGACTATAATGATGACACGGTACTGCAACCCAGGCTGTTATTTATTGCCATTTCCTTGGCGTAGACCGCTTCTACGCATACAAAGGAACACGCTGCCTAGTTTTACACAGGCAGATGTGAGCTGTTTATGCTTCGCAGAAGACAAACAGCCTGCCACGTCAAAAGCTGCTCTTCGTACAGGGCTCGAGGCACGTCTCTACATTTTATGCGCAGAGCGATGACAGTTTCTCGAGGCACGTCTCTGCATTTAAAGTGTCGAATACTGATAGATGCCCGAGGCACGTCTCTGCACTTGATGCACAAAAGGGTGGCAGGCCTTCAAAATACGCCTCTACATTTAATGTGCAGGATAATGGCGGATCTCCGTATTTAATGCAGGAGATTTGATTAAATATTACCAAACCGTCGTTTAGTGACATTCCCTTTGCGCCAACTACTCTTACGCATACAAGGGATATGCTGCCCAGTTTTACACAGGCAGACATGAGCTTCTTACGCTCCGCAGAAGGCAAACAGACCGCCACGTCAGCAGTTACTCTTCGTACAGGATTCGAGGCATGTATCTGCATTTAATGCGCAGAATGATGGCAAATCTTAAAGACAAGCCTCTGCATTTAATGCAAGAGATTTGATTATATCTCCAAGAGCCATAATTTCGGCTAAAATGTCCATATCATCTCGGCTTCTATGCCCACTCGGCTTCTACGCCTGCTCGGCTTCTATGCCCACTTGGCCTCTATGACCACTCGGCTTCTACGTCTGCTCGACTTCTATGCCCACTTGGCCTCTATGACCACTCGGCTTCTACGCTCCCCTCGGCTTCTATGCCTACTTGGCTTCTACGCCTACTCGGCTTATATGCCTACTTGGCTTCTATGCCATGGTGACAGTCATTGGCTTCTAGGCCAACCTATTCTACACAAGGGATAACTACCTACGTGGTTTCTACGCCATGATCTTCGCAGTAGATATACGTGTTTTGTCCCTTAGTTGGACGTGCGTCACATGCTCACTCAAAAGGTCATCTATACGCAGGCATTGGTTATTTTAAACCATCGTGTAAAAGGGTGCTGTACTTTCCACTACTCGGTTTCTATGCCGACTGAGTGGTCATTGTCACTAAAACTCTATAAATAGAGACCTCTATCAACAGAGGAAAAGGTAGGAAAATTGATCAAGAAATCCAGTATCAGATCCAACGGTCGCAAAGATCGAAGGTCAAACGATCAAAAGAGAGAGAAGAATCCAGAGCTCAGGCAAAGAGAAGGGATCGACGATTTTTGGCTTCGTGCATCCACCCTCTTTAGCAACCTGCGATGCTGCTTTCTGTCTTCCACGGCACTTCTTCATCATCGTGTGGTCCAAGGGCTAAAGTGATCGACTGCAGATCAGACACCTATAGCAATATTTACCTAGATTAAATAAATTGTACTTAGACATCCTCGTATAGGATTAAATTGTACAATCTTGTTTGTAAACACCGAAGAAAGGGCAGGTTTTCGTATAAGACCTCATTTTCCATATTCTCTCTCGTTTATTATCCTAAACAAGGCGGCCAAACTCCTGAAGATGAATATATACCTCCTGGCCCGGGTATGTGCCAATCTGTTCTTTCTATACAATAAATCCTCGCATTGTAAGCCTCATTTTCATAATTTTTTATAGTGGCAACTCAGGCTAACTCAAGTTAAGGTGTTATCAATTCCTAGAGCTCGCCTTGCATGCCATCTTTGTTATAGTGTTTTATATCTTGATCTTGTTACTTTTAACACTTATTTGTAGGTAACGAGGCTCATGGAGAGGTTCCTTCGAAACATGTGGAGAAGATAGTCACTTTACTGACCAAAAAAATCTTGTTGATGACCTCACCCTATCGGATGCAAGTACAACATCAGAAACACCGGCAGTTTTAACTGCTCTTATAGTAGTAGCAACCAGTGTTGAAGACCAGGCTTCTATTATTAGCCAAATGGCACAAGTAGTAAGCTCTTCATCTTCTGTCCTCAATGTTAAAGATACAACTGTTACAATTATAGCACCTTCACCTCTTGGGAGGAGGTTGGCTAAGGTTACTGCAACTATTAGTTCGAACGATAACTTCAACGCCTTAGTCGGAGTTTATACAACTGCTTTCTATACAACATTGAAATAGTTGATAAGGCTAGTGCTCAAAAAAAGTTTAGCTTTTAAAGATGTAAAGGAATTTATCTCTCCCATGATTCAGATCATTCAAAATTTCAGAGAAGAAGATAGGGCTATCGCACTGGAGCACATCTTGTCAGGACTTGAGTAGCCTATCAATGAATATCTACAACTTGACAATGGAGACATTTCGATTTTAATCCAAGCTGAATATGAGTCGATCACTTTATAATTCATGTAGCGTCAGACCTCTTTTTAGGAGTGCATGAAGATTCATGCTGAGAAGACTATCCAAATAAATGCTTCGATGAAGGACGTTACTTCTTCACTGCCTCTTCATCGTTTTGTCCATGATGAATATAATGTCAAGGTGCGACAAATTCAGGCTCAGATCCATGAGCTCGAAACTCAAATTAAAAGAGCCTAAGAAGAGTTGAAGATAATCGTAGACCGGCATCGGGAAGAGCTGGTGCACTGCGAGTTGGCAAATGAATAGCTCTCAGAGCTTGAGCACAACATAAGTGAACTCGACCATGCTAGAAACAAAATAATAGAATCATATGTTCCTATGGCTCCTTTTTCCACAGATGATACAAGAATGCTCGCAGCACATGAGAGAGCAGTGTCCAATAAAGACCAATAACTCGCTCGGCTGAGAAAAATTATCCTTGATCTTTCTACCCCATCTCAGTAAAAGGATTTATTTTGTAGTTCTCTTTGTCTCCTTTTTTTATTTTCTATAAGTTTCTCACCAAATTGAATAGAAACTTTTGGATTTTTTAACAATAATTGTTTGTTGTAGACCCATTATTTATTGTTAATCTAATATTAGACACAAATAATAGTTTGGGGTAAAAATAATACTAGAGGTAATATGGACATGATAAGTTTTCAAGTAGGATCTAGCCGAATATTTCTATTCAGAGGTAATATGGACATGATAGAACATAATTCTGTGAGGAGTATTTGGTGAATTTATCACCAATGGTGAAATCGTACTGAGTATAAATGACAAGTTTGAAGATGCAATACTAACAGAGGTAATATGGACATGACAGACTGCCTGTCTACTCCACTGGGGATAAAGGAGAAAATGGTGGTTCAAAAAGATGAACCGTTATTTTCTCTGTTAGGAATGATGAATAAAATACGATCCAGAGGGTAATATGGACATGAACCCCATCATTCATCTTGGTTGATGAAGAAACATGCGAGATTATTTCCAATCCTACTGGGGATCAGGAATAAAATTTCCTTAAAGCGACTGGGCTTCAAAAACAGGTTGTTTTGCTTGAGATGATCGTTCAGATGATCTCAATGAGAATGTTTCATTGGATCTTATAGAAGCATAAAAAATTTGCATCAATCCGTACAACAACCATGCGCCCCAATGTCGACTCAGAAGAAATCAGGTTGCAGGACGACCATGCGGCCGAGAAAAAGCAGCATACATACGCCCCAAATATTGATCGCATAAAGGCCTGACACAAAGATTATGTCTGACACATAATCCTGACAAAAAAGATTTTCTGAATGCTTCAAAAAATATGAGCACACTAAGCGACAAGCTCTCGTCAGACTAATAATGACTTCTGACAGGCATGCAGCACCACGTGTACGAGGCCACATGCTCCCAGAGTCCATACGTCTCTGGCCTCATGAGTTGCAGACTGCATGCGTCTCTGGTCCTATGCATTCCAGACTCCATGCGTTCCATGCGTCTATGACCTCATGCATCCCAGACTCCATGTGTTCCATGCGTCTCTGGCCATGCTTTCCAGACTGCAAATAGTCCATGCGTCTCTGGTCTTATGTGTTCCATACTCCATGCGTTCTATGCATCTCTGGTCCTACGCGTTGTAGACTCCATGCGTACAAGGCATCCCAAACTCCTTGCGTCCAATATGGTAGGATTCCTTGAGACTAAATCTTTATGTTATGACTGAAGTAATTCTTTCCATTAAATGTGGGCCATGTGTCAAGTTGACCAAGTCACACAAATAAAAGACAAAAACCATCCATATCTTCAGCAACAGTAAATCCCAATAAACGTCCACATGCCAGCTCGGCCTGACCTAACTATATTCTATTAAGGATGAAAAATACGTGGCAACATGCCCATTATATGCGCCTACAGTTGCAATCGTATTCTGTTGAAGGAGCCCCCTACGGCCACCAAACAGGAGCATATGCGGCACCTATAGCCTACCAACATGATAGCTATAAATAGGAGCAACTTAGACTTCCCAAGGGCTGGATGGGCTCTTTCTGCTTAAGAGACTATACTCTTCTAGACGAGATACAACGTGCAAACAAGCTAAAGAGAGAGAAAAGAGAAGAGATCATCCCTCATTCAATCGTCGGACCACCAACGAAGTAAAATTATCGTTGTAGTACTCGATCTTCTTCGTCATATTACCCAAATAAAAAATATTGTACTTAGATTTTATGTCTAGGATTTCTTTGTACTTTTTTTTGTTATTAAATGAAAGTTTTTCCAGACTTACAACCATAGAAAACAAGGTGGCAACTCTGCTGGGGACGTCCTTCTCCTCTGATGAGAAGGTCGTAACACAGTCCGATGCGTCGAAGCTAGGTTCGAGCCATAGGATGCTGGTTGTATGCTTCTACCAGCAAGCCTTCAAGAAAATACTGTCTGAGGACAGAGCTTCTCCAAGGTTGGCAAAGCCTAAGAAGACCCGAAGGACATAGGTTACAAAGGCCGCAGTGTCTCACCCAACTGCTGAGCATGCTCTCCCCATCGATCTCTCTCTCTCTCTCTCTCTCTCTGTCGCAGGGAACGCACATCATGTGTCCATGTGAGCTGACCCCTCTCATGCGGCAACCTTTTCTGACAAGAAAAGTGCTCAGTATTTGAAGACCTACAGAACATGGGTTGCAAAGGCCGCTGCGCCTCACCCAATTATGGAGCATGCACTCCTCGTCTCTCTCTGCCTCAGAAGACACATATTATGTGTCCATACGAGCTGACGCCCTTCATACGACAATCTCTTCGGACAAGGAAAGTGCTCAGCACTTGAACTCTGGCAGAGAAAAATACTGCGATACAAGGAGTTTGAGTGCTAAGACACGTTCCATACGGCAAAATCCTCATAAGGAGGACTATGCGACACCACTCTGCAGCCACAAGCAGATGGACGCATGCGGCCAAAAAAGCCACAGAAACTTTGTCTTCGATCGAATCTTACATAGCGCTGACTCCATGCGCCATGTTGAGAAAGGCAAAAATATAAACTTGGACTCTTCATACTACGTACCGGTGCATTCTAGGACGAAGAAGTCTAGGGCAATGCGAGCTCACCAAGCTCAAGCAATTGCTAATTCGACCGACCATCAGCAGGAGCCAATAACTATGCGTGCCCCTGATGGTAAGTCATACAAAACTGGCCCATACGTCCAGCCCGCAGTGGCAATTGGACAAGGTCAATCTAAAGAGTCTTCCATCAGCAACCTGGGAAAAGTTCTTGTATGAACCCCAGGTCAGGAAGCAAAGTCAACACCTATGCACCTATGTGCTCGGTCTACCCGGACTCATAAGAAAGGAGAAAAGATGAATCATCCCCTCTTGACTTGTGCAACGTGATCAATCACAAGCGCAAAGTGAGAAAAACAACTACGTCATATAAAGTTTCTTCCCCAAGGCATTATTGTGCCAATATTATCATTAACTATTGTTGTAACAAAGCAACAGTACCTATAAAAAGGCAGTCGACATTCCAGCGGCTGCAACCAAGGGCACCCACCCGGCTGCAACCCGGAGAACTGATGCAACCACTAGAGACAGAGAGCTGCCCCTCACCTCATGTTATTCTGCTCGAAAAGCCCCTCTATGAGGGAAAGTCAGAAGTCCAGCACCTCCAGTCCGTCGCTCTCGGCCAACGAGTCAAGAAAACGGACCCAAGGTGGACAGGCAGCGGAACCCGCGAAAGGTATTTTCCTGGGCACCCGCTCAAAGAAGAATCTGGTAGCCGCTGGGGGTAGTTCTTCCTTAGGACCCCAAGTGGCTATGCAAGCTAGGGGTTGTAATCCTCCAGACCTCTATGATAATCCAGCATTCCGAGAAGATGGTGATTCACAAGGAACAGATGCTGAGATCCCTTGGGGTAGTCACCATCGTCAAGAGGATGCAGATCCCTAGGGGTCGCCACCATTACGTATTTACCTCCTGGAGATGCGAAAACCCCAAAAAAAATCTATAGTAACATACTCACATTTTCACTCGGGAATGGGTAAAGGCTGAAGTAAACCACCTGGCCTCTGCCTCTCTGCCTTTACCAGCTGGCACACTAAATATCTGGATACGAAGTGTGCCACCTCCCACTTCATACCATACCACCATACATGCTCCCTCAGATCTCTATACATCTTATTGTCACCTGCATATATAGAGTATTGTGATCGATGCGTCTCTAGAAGAACTTTACCGCATAATATCCTACTTGGCACACACAACCTGGTACCGTGCCGTAGTGATCCATCCTTAGCAATAGTGAATTCCTCGGATAATCCCATATGAACCTATGCTCTGATGATCCTCAGAGACTCATCGTCATACTACGTAGCTCGAATCCTGTCCATCAGCTCTAACTGTATCAGCAGTCCCCGCATCTGTATCTCAACACCTGATACTAGCACCTTAATACTCAAGGTCTCAAGATCGTCCAATAAATATTTATCTATAGTCAAGCACAAAGCCACTGGATACCTGGTTAAGGCATCAGCGACTACATTGGCCTTCCGTAGATGGTACTGTAATGATATATCGAAGTTCTTCATCAACTTCAGTCATTGTCGCTGTCTCATGTTTAGCTCTTTCTGGGTAAACACGTACTTCAAGCTCTTATGGTCTGTGAAGATCTTCATACGCTCTTTGTACAAATAGTATTTTCACAGCTTTAGAACAAAAATGATCACTGCCAACTTTAAATCTTGGTAGGTTAATTTTTCTCATTATGACGTAATTGCTTAAAAGCATAGGCAATCACCTTCCCATTCTGCTGCAAGACACAACCCAAACCCTTCCCTAAAGCATCATTATAGATAATGAATGAACCTAATCCTGATGGCAACGTCAATACTTGAGCTATCGTCAACCTATTCTTCAGCTCCTCAAAAGTGTCCTGACTCTCCTCAGTCCAGACAAATTCTACATCATTCCTGGTAAGCCTAGTCATCGTCTCTGCAATCCTGGAGAAGTCATGTACAAACCTTCGGTAATAACTTGCTAGCCCCAAAAAACTTTTGATCTCTGCCACTGAACTCGGGGTAGCCAACTACTCCACTGTTGAAATCTTCTTCGGGTCCACTGAGATCCTGTCACCTGTAATTATATGCCAATGATTCAACCTTGTCAAGGAAGAACTCACACTTCGAAAGCTTGCCACAAAGCTTCTCCTTCCTGAGAGTCTCCAAAACTATCTTCAGATGCTCCTTATGCTACTCCGGGGTCTTCAAATACACCATAATATCATCAATAAATACCACTACAAACTTATCAAGATACTGGGGGAACACCTTGTTCATCAGATTCACGAATACTGTTGGGACATTGGTCAACCCAAACGGTATTACCATGAACTTAAACTGGCCATACCGAGTCTGAAAAGCTGTCTTCGGAATATTATATTTCTTTACATTCACCTGGTGGTAACCCGACCTCAAGTCTATCTTCAAAAATACCTTTGCTCCGCTCAACTGATCGAAGCGATCATTAATCCTCGGCAACGAGTATTTATTCTTGATAGTGAGGTTGTTCAGAGCTCTGTAGTTGATACACATGCGTACCTACACATCCTTCTTTGGTACAAAATAATACCGGAGTACCCCATGGTGATAAAATAGATCGAATGAAGCCTTTGTCTTACAACTCATTCACCTGCTTCTTTAACTCTACCAGTTTATTGTTGTTAACTCTATAGACGTGCTGAGATATCGGCTCTGTGCCTGGCCTAAAATCTATAGAGAAATTAATATCTCGATCTGGCTGCAAACCCAGCAACTCCTCCGAAAAAATATTCATGAACTCTGCTATCAACGGATGTGACAACTCCTTATCTTCCACCATCGCTCCATATATGGCATCCTCTCTCTGCTCTGCTACTCTGGCAATATCAAACTATGGCTATCCTAGCGGTCGAAATAAAATCTGCCTCCACGACAATCTATACTAGCATGGTGCCTACACAACCAATCCATCCCGAGTATAATATCGTAGCTCGGAAGTGGCATTACGAGTAAGCACACGCTCAACTCCCAGTCTCCCAGTATAACTCTTTGATCCATGCAAACTGATGGAACCCTGACCCGTTAACAATAGCTCGGTCCACTAAAGAGCTATTGTTGTACTATCTTCCTAATCCCAAATTATGATTATGGGCTCTTTCTTATTATATGCTTGTTTGTCTCCCCATGTTAAGATATTGATTGTCCGTCGATCAAATTAAGTTACTTATAATTATATTGATCGATATCTTTTATCCTTAAGTAGTACCACTCAACTTTATTTATCATGTCAGATATAATCCACCTACAGGGTTTATATGACAATCCTTATGAGTTCCTTAAGGGAATATCATCAACCTGGTGTATCGGGAGATGAATTCCTTTTATAATCAACAGTCCACCATACACACAATGTCATTATCCAATTCATAAAAGGTTATTGACCCATAATGAATCTCACTCTTTTATGAGTCAAAGTAATGCATACTGCATATACATGTCTGTTATTATATCAGGATTAACAACATAAGCATCCATAATAACAGAGATATTTTTTCTCTTATATAGTCAGTACAAAGAGAATAACCTCAAGTGGTCATGTTCAATATACACAAAGTGTACTAGTGTAAACCTGTAGTCAAGATAGACTAATACCCGATTATACCACAACCTTTCCAATAGTTTTTTCAAGTCCATCTAGGTTATGAACTATTTATTTGTGAACTATTTATATATTCCACAGGGAACTGATAATATGATCTTCTGTGTGACACCACACACTATATTATCTATAATATAGAATATCAGACACTTGCATTAATATTATAACAACTACAACATGCAAACATTTGTCCATATGATTCTTATTTAAAAATAAGGAAATATAGTTAATACAAAGTGATATTTTTTAGTATATAACCCTAACAATCTCCCACTTATACTCAAAGTATTATTTTTTAGTATACTATTACAAATCTTCCACTTATACTTAAAGCCATGCTGTTACGCATCTAACTCTCATTCCCTTAACATGACTATCAAAAGCCTTAGCTGGTAAGATCTTTGTAAAAGGATTAGCTAGGTTATCTGCTGATGCTATCTTGATCACAACAACTTCTTCTCTCTTTATGAAATTTTGTATCAGGTGGAACTTGTACTCAATGTGTTTACCTATCTTATGGGCTCGTGGTTCCATCGAGTTTGCAACTGCACCACTATTATCACAATAAAGTGTAATAGTCTTAGGCAAGCTAGGTACCACATCCAAGTCCAATAGAAAGTTTCTGAGCCAAACCACTTCTTTGGCTGCCTCAAAGGCTGCCACATACTCGACTTCCATGGTGGAATCGACAATACATATTTTCTTGATGCTCCTCCATACTATGGCTCCACCTCCAAAAGTAAATACATAACCTGGGGTAGATTTTTTGGCATCCCTATCTGACTATCTAAACTATATGCATTATAAATCAGCATATAATCTTTAGTCTTTTTAGGTACTTCAAAATAAGCTTTGTTGTAGTCTAGTGATCTTGTCCTGGGTTAGACTGATATCTGCTAACCATGCCAACGGTAAAGAAGATGCCTGTTCTCGTACATAGCATTGCATACATTAAGCTTCTTACTGTCGAAGCATAAGAAACCACTTTCATGTCCACTATCTCTTTAGGTGTCCTCGGACACTGCTTCTTTGACAGAGAAATTACATGCCTAAAAGGTAAGAAACCTTTCTTAGAATTTTGCATGCTAAAATGAGTTAGTATAGTATCGATATAGGTAGCTTGGGATAAGCCTAACATCATTTTCTTGCGATCTCGTAGAACTTTGATCCCAAGTACTTCTCCCAAGTCCTTCATATCAAACTGCTTGGATAACCATACCCTTATATTATATAACACATTCATACTATTTCCAATGAGCAAGATGTCATCTATGTAAAGTATTAGGAATACCACTATATTTTTGTCACACTTTTTGTATACACATGCTTCATCTGGATATTAATTTAATCCATAGGATTTTATCACTTGATCAAAACGGGTATTCCAAGATCTAGAAGCTTGCTTAAGTCCATAAATAGACTTCTTAAGCTTACAAACAAGATGCTCTTTGCCCATTTCAATGAACCCATCTGGTTGCTTCATATAGATATTCTCCTCAAGACTTTTATTAAGGAAAGATGTCTTGACATCCATTTGCCAAATCTCATAATTGAGATGAGATGCAATAGATAAAAGAATCAGGATAGACTTAAGCATGGCTACTGGCAAAAATGTTTTCTCATAATCAATACCCTCTTTCTGAGTAAAACCTTTCACAACAAGCCGAGCTTTAAAGGTTTCAACTTTACCGTCTGATCCTCTTTTTCTTTTGTAAACCCACATGCATCCAATGGCATTTACACCAGTAGGTGGTTTTACAAGCTCCCAGACTTGATTAGAATCTATAGATTATATTTCAGATATTATTGCTTTTTGCCAAGATTCTGCATCTTTATCTTGGAGCGCTTCATTATAGGTGCAGGGATCAGAATCTTGTTCCTCAGGGACGAAGTCTGATGACTCTCCCAAGAACATGAATCTGTCAAGTTGTACAATAACCCTTCCACTACGACGAGGCACTATAGGTTGTGGTGTAACATTTGTGACACGTTATGTAGTTACTTGTGGTTCCTCATGTTGTATTATTGGTACTAAAGTATTTGGTGTCTTATCTCTCTGTTCTTCTAGAATAACTCTATTCATGGGTTTATGGTTCATCACATAGTCTTCCTCTAAGAATCGGGAATTATTGCTAACAATGACCTTCTGATCCTTAGGACTATAAAATAAATCTCCTTTCGTTCCTCTTGGATAGCCTAAAAATAAGCGTACTTTTGTACGAGATTTCAACTTATCTGCTTTTCCATTCAGCACATATGCTGGACTATCCAAAATCTGAACATGTTTCAGCCTAGGCTTACGCCCGGTCCACAGCTCTGTGGGAGTAATAGGTACTGACTTAGAAGGTACCAAGTTCAAAATATAAGTTGTAGTCTCTAAGTCATGTACCCAAAATGAATCTGATAAATTCGAATAACTCATCATTGATCTAACAATCTCCATAAGAGTCATATTCCTTATTTCTGCTATACCATTATGTTGGGGTATTCCAGGTGCAGTCAATTCGGATGTAATCCCAGCTTCTGATAAATAGTCCCTAAACTCTCCAAAGAGGTGCTCACCACCATGATCTGAATGTAATGACTTGATACATTTTCCATGACGTTTCTCCATTTCAGCCTTGTACTCTTTGAATTTCTCAAAGCACTAAGACTTACGGTGCATTAAATAAATGTATCCATACCTTAAATAATTGTCAATAAATATGATAAAATATTCAAAGCCACCTCTAACCTGGACAGTTATGGACCTACACAAATCAGAATAAACCAATTTTAACACATCTTTGGCCCTATACTGCTTTGCCATGAAAGGCATTTTGGTCGTTTTACCTTCCAAGCAGGATTTGCAGACTGAAAGTGCATCTACTTTCAATGAACTCAAAGGTCCATCTTTAACCAGTCTTTGAATTCTTATTAGATTAATATGTCCCAACCACAAGTGCCAAAGATGTGTTTGGTTCATATAAGAAGGTTCTTTTCTCTTATTTAAGTTAGAAAATATTTTAATCATTTCCATACGTTGCATTATGGGTGAAATAGGATTAATGACATATAAATTATTAACTAATGCATGAGAACAGATAAAATACTTTTTTTAATAATAATATCATCATTAAAATAAACTGAATATCCATCATTAACTAGTATAGAAAACAGAAATTAAATTTCTTCTAAGTGAAGGTGCATAAAGACAATCTCTCAATATCAAAGACTTATTTCTACCAAAAGATAAAATAATATCTCCTACGGTAACGATTGCTACTTTTGTAGCGTCACCCATGAACAAGCATATATCTCCAACACTAAGCCGCCTGGTTTCCTGGAACCCTTGCAATGAATTACAGACTTGATTAGTGGCTTATGTATCTACACACCAAGTGCCGATAGATAACACCTCTAAACATGTTTCAACTATTAGTAAATAAGATATACCTTCTTTATTTCCTTATTTGAGAAGTGGACAGTCACTCTTCCAATGTCCTGACCCATTGCACTTGAAACACTTGCCTTTCGACTTTTTCATAATACCTTGAGGTCCCATGCCTTTCTTTGCTGAATTTGCTTGTTTCTGAATATTATTATTCTTCTTACTATCTTTCAGCTTAGAAGTAGAAGCTTTTTCAGTAACATAAATATGACCATTCTGCCTCCTGAGAGCCTCAGTATCCTGCAGTTCTTTCGCAAGTTCTGCCAAACTGTACAATATTTTGTTCATGTTGTAGTTAAGGCAAAACATGTCAAAACTTTTAGTCAGAGTCCCGAGAATAATATTGACTTAGGTTTTGTCATGACCCGCACCCGGTGTAAGGGTACAAGTCAAGAACAACGCCCAGCCTACGTCGCAGAATCGACAGTAGAACGTTGTTTGGATAATCTATCTAACAATATAATAAGCCACCAACAATATCAATATACTCAATCACAGATTTAAGATAGAAATGAGCACGAATATGATAAAAGAATAGAATAGTCACAATACACTCATGAGCAAATAATAACATCAATAATTCTGAAGAAAAACTAAATAATAAGCTGGAGACAAATCCAGTACATAGAATGACTAAGACGCTACAAGTTCTGGGTCATATGTCTCAGTCGGAATGAGTCCCTCCTGAGCCAGGGTCTCTGACTCTAAGCCCACAACATCCTGAGGCACATAATGTGTAGGGTACCACTCCTCAGTATCATCTGAGAAAAATATATCTAGTCAGGAAAGGAGCAGAGTACATCTCTAACAACAGTTCTAATCAATGATATAAACTATGTAACAGTAAATAGTTGTGAATATACAAGATGCAACAATAGATACAAGAGAGATATACAAAAGAAAATACTGGAAATAAATATAAGAATGAACAATATAACAATGAACAAGAATACTAATGACTAAGTGTGTGAGTACTAGCTTTAACATGTGATCGGCTTGGGAACTTGATACAAGATTTATGGCCTGGCTAATCATACGTGCGGTATATGATTAATACTATTCAAAAACAAAACTTGATACAAGGAGGGTATGATCACATATCTATACTACATACTCCCCAACCCCGACTGGTATAGTGGATCCAACTATGGTACGCTATGTTACGCTATGGCACGGAATTCTCTAAAAAGATAGCTAGTCTTTTCGAGAATCAGTGTCTATACATGTACAAGAAGAACAATGAAACAAGTCTTGCACAAGATACCCCATATATACCAAGGAATAATATCTCATGACAAGATCCAGATATACCAATCCGTGTAACCATCGTGTCAAAAAATTATCGATATCTATACTACATACAATGAACATAGAGGATATCATAAATGAGAAACTATCAAAGAATATACTCGCCTGAAGTCCGATGAATAGTCTCACAGATGTCCGGTACGGTGCCTCGAAGACCTAGATATGGAATATAATATCAATACAAGGTTTCGGAATAAAAATAAGTTAAACTAATCAACATCTAGGTCAAAGAGCCATTTTAAGTTAAAATAATCAAACTAGGTCAACTCTAAGTCAAACCGGTCAAACTTGGTCGAACTACCTATTTCTAGGTTGCATGAGTCTATCTCAATGATGTTGGGTTCATAAACTATGAAACTATGTCATACAAGCTAAATCTAAGATACTAAGATACGGTATCTCAGGATATACAAACAAGAGATATAAATTAGTATATATATATCCAAACAATATTAAATATAATAATCCTAATTACAATTACTAAATAGATATCTTAGTTTTGAACCAATTCGATATCGCACTACTAAATCCCCATCTTGATACCCAAATCCAATACCTTGAGTATCCTAAATACCTTGACACTTACCTTGGTATCTCAAGGTAAAAGTGATATCTAGTATATATTAGTTACCCAAACACTAACCCATATGTATCTTATTGCTAAACTATTTTATCAATTAATATATATCAATACATTGATATATATACTACATACACCAACTATTCTAATAATACATATATACATATATTTAGCTACTAGCTAACTACTAATTGCTAAATATTAAAACTAGCTAACTAGTAGCTAGCTGAACATAAAACTCTGCTGCCCGCTGATGTAAACTACTGCTGCTACTGCGAGAAGCTGCTGCTGCTGTCGCAAGCTGCTGCTGCTACTGCAGAGAGCTACTGATGCTGCTTCAATAAGCTGCGGCTGAAAGCTGCTGCTGCTGCCCTGTAGCTTCTGCAAACCGAGCCTCAACCCCTCCCCCCCTCTTGCACACACACAACAACACACATACGTACACATGGATTCCTCTACATATATATGTACACATAGATATATATACACTTATCAATATACATATATACCCAAGTAATCATACCCTCAACTATACAACGTATATAAATATAACTATGCACATATAGATATGTACATATATATATGCACTACTAGATATAGTATCCCATACATATATATATATATATATATATATATATATATATATATATATATATATATATATATATATATATATACATAGCCTCACATACACATATGCCTATATAGATATAATATCTCATATATACATACTCATCAATATATACATATAGATAACATATGAGAACATACACACCAATATACACACACATATATATATATATATATATATATATATATATATATATATAGATATCTATATACATAAACATAATACTTATACTTCTACATATGAATACATAAATTACCAATAACTAAGAACAAGGTTAAAATACAACAAACACGTGGAGTGCATCGCAACCGTATCACACTAGATCTATGATACGTTTGCGACACGAGTCCACCACATAACCATATGTACCCCGAAGGAAACGAGCAAGTCTAATATATTATTTATAAACAATACGAAGAGTCAAACATATATCTACGTGTCTGTGTCAAATTATGACAAGCACAAAGTCCCGTGTCGGAGAAAAAACCACCAAATCAACACGTATCACCAAATTATTAGGATACGACCTACACGTATCCAATTATGAATATGACACTAGCCACAAACACACAAATACATGCCAAGTTGATCTATAGGACCAATTAACAACCACAACAAGTGTCAATCTTGGAATTTCTCTAAATTGACACAAAAAGTACCATACTTTCTCAATAGGCCTCCTATGAACTCAATTCTAAACCCGGGTAGCCTATCCATATGGGTTGATTTCTCATAGTTAAATCTCAGATTTAGAAACTAATTTAAGGGAAAAAACTGAATTATATCGATTGGAAGATGGATTCCCAATGCAACATCTAAATTTGATAAAATTGACCTCCAACTTGTAGATCCTTGCTCCTCTTTGTAGATCCTTGTTTTCTCCTTCTAGATCATTGCTCTACTAGCCTCCAATGGTAATTTGGGAAAAAATTGTGATAAAATTTGGTAAGAAAATGATGTGGGAATGAAAAAATTTGGTTGAGGGAAATTCTAGATCAAGATTTGAAATAAAAAGAGGAGAGAGAAACTTCTCTCTCCCCCCCCCCCTCTTTAAGTAGGCCGGCCCTCTTGCCCCTCCCTCAAGATACTAAATAATATCTATTATACCCCTTGGGGCCTCTCATAAAGAAATAATTAAGGAGGAAAGGTTCTAGTCTAGTTTAATTAAACTAATCATCCTCCTAATCAATGGGCTTTCTAGTTGGGCTCAATTCTAACAATTAATACATGTTGGTCCATGAGTCTAAACTAAACTAGTTAGTTCCACTAACACAAGTCCAAAATAATAAACTAACATCTAACAATAATTAAATAATACAATAAATAATTATTCATATGCACAATATTTAATTAATTATGAAATGACTAAAATATTATTTTCTAAAAAATATGGTAGTGACAAGTCTACCTTCCTTAAAATAATTTCGTCCTCGAAATTCAAAGACGAAAACTATCCCCAAAAAATAACAGAACTGAACAAAAGAACAGAGCAAAAGAACATAACAGAAGTAGGAAAGAAATTACCTCAAGGCACAAACAAATATGCATAACGCTCTTACATTTCATCCTCTCTCCCCCAGGTAGACTCCCCCGGAGAGTGATGCCTCCATGCAACGCATACCAAAGGAATAGTCTGGTTCCTCAATACCTTCTCTCTCCGATCCAGAATCTTAATTGGCTCCTCTGGATAGCTAAGAGTAAGGCCCACATCTATCTCCGAGTGATCCAATACGTGACTAGGATTCGCCACGTACCATCTCAACTGCGACACGTAAAATACGTTGTGTACTTCCTCCAGTGCAGGTGGCAAGTCTAGTCTATAAGCAACTGCACCGACCCTCTCTAGAATAGTGAAAGGTCCGATGAATCGCGAACTAAGCTTCCCGCCTCCACCGAAGCGAATCGCGCCTCGTGTCGAAGAAATCCTCAGAAACACCAAACCACCCGCCTAGAACAAAATACCACCTTAATAACTTAACTATAACAAACAACCAATAACAAGCACAAAACAAAAAAATCTAAAACTATACCTCAAACTCCAAAGGTCTCCGGTGGCTATCGGTCCAATATCGTTGTTTGTCCTGCGCCACTCGAAGTCTGTCTCTGATCAGTTGAACCTTCTCCGCTGCAACCATAACCATCTCTATCCTAAGCAAAACTCTCCCTCCAATATCATCCCATGATAAGGGAGTACGACATCTTCGACCGTACAGAGCCTCAAATGGTGATATCTCTATACTAGCCTGGTAGTTGTTGTTGTAAGGAAACTCTACCAAATAGAGATGGTCCTCCCAACAACCCCCAAAATCTAGTACATAAGTGTGCAGCATATCCTCGAGAGTCTAAATAGTCCTCTCTATCTGCCCATCTGTCTGGGGATGATATGCAGCACTGAACTTGAGCTGAGTGCCCAAACTAGCCAAGCAAACTCCTCCAGAAATGAGAAGTGAAACGACTATCCCGATCCGAGACTATTGTAGAAGCATGAAAAATATGCTGTAGAGTTATACGCAGTATTTTAGTGCTGGACAGTATAAAATATGACTTCAGAGCCATCGACGTACAACAGGGCTTCATCGCTAGTACAGCATAAAATATAAGCCCCAGTACAATCCGCGTAATACAGTATTTCCAAGCTGCGCCAGCGTAAAAAGGTTGTTACATCGCCACTTTGGCTTAGAACCTAATCACTTTTAATGCAGTGGGAAGTCGTACGGAGAACGCTTTGTATTCCTCGAATGAACCTGTCAGATCATGCAGTGAACCTGACTCCTGACAATGAGTACTGTACAGCTATCCAGACGACGGCTGTAATGATGGTGCGGCACACAAACCCAAACCGTCGTTTAATGACACTTCCCTGATACAAAGCACTTTTACGCATGCAAGGGAATACGCTGCCTAGTTTTACACAGGCAGATGTGAGCTTTTATGCTCAGTAGAAGATAAAATAAACTGTCACATCAAAAGCTGCCCTTCGTACAGAGCTCGAGTCACTTCTCTGCATTTAATGCGCAGAATGGGGGCAGATCTCTGTATTTAATGCACGAGATTTGGTTATATCTCCAAAGACTGGGCGAGCCATAATTATGGCTAATACGTTCACATCATTACCTTTACACATTACCCCATCAGGCTACTTTCAGCTATAGGAGCACGCTGTACGCTATCTCCTTGAAATACGCCACCGGGCTATTTTCAGCTATAAGGAGCACGACGTACGCTATCTCCTCGGAATTCGCCAACTCGGGCTATATTTGCATTGGTGTGTGATAAGGCTATTTTGTCTAGAATACGCTCAAGACCTCAGTCAAGGAAGGAGGATCAGCTATCTTTTATGCTACCTACCTATCCATGCAGCATCAAGCTTCTACGCCTATAAAGCTTCTATGCCTACAAGGCTTCTACGCCTATTTGGCTTCTATGCCGACTCGACAACCACTTGGCTTCTACGCCAACCTGACAACTATTTGGCTTCTACGCCATGGTGACAGTTATTGGCTTCTACGCCAACCTTTTTTACGCAAGGGGCAGTTACCTACGTGGCTTGTATGCCGTGATCTTCGCAGCAGTTATACGCATTTTCTCATCATGGGACACGTGTCACACACGGATTTAGAAGATCATCTATACGTGGGTGGTAGTTATTATAACCGCCGCGTAAAAAGTGCCATACCCTCCACTGTCCGGCTTCTACGCCGACTGGACGGTTACTATCACTAAAACCCTATAAATAGAGACCCCTATTGATAGAGGTCCAAGGTCGCAAATTCCAAGGTCGGAACAAGGTCGAAGAATTTGGAGAATAGAAGTCAGAGGGTCGAAGCACAGACAGAGAGCAGTGATCGATAATTTTGGCATCGAGTATCCACTCCCTCTTATAATCTTTGAAGCATCTCCTTCTTCTACAGCACTTCTTCATCATCGTGTGGTCCAAGGGAAAAAGTAATCGACTGCAGATCAGACTCCTATAGCAATATTTACCCAGATTAAATTTTGTACTTAACATCCTCGTATAGGATTAATAGTACTTCTTGTTTGTAAACCTAAGAAAGGATTTTGTATAAACCTAGTTTTATTTCTTCCGTTCATTATCAAACACAAGATGGCGACTCTGCTGGGGACCTCTTTCTCATCTGACGAGAAAGCAATTGCTCAACACGATGCAGTATCAGTAGGATCACTGAAGAAGACCTTGGTCGGCCAGTTCGACCAATCTGCCTACGAAGATATGCTTCAAGCAGGGGGTAGCTCTCACTCTCTCTCTGTCCAAGATAACAGGAAACTGTGTAAGGTGTGGATGCCACGGACATCCCCTACCATTCCTGTCGACTCTCTGATCTCTCCGACCAACGAGGTTGTAGCATCGCTCCCTCCGCGCCTTGCACGTAAAACTCAGTCTCCTGTCGCTGACGGGGCAGACAAAACTTCTGGCAATGCCTTAGCGCCAATCCAGAAGTTCACTTCGCGCCTTGCGCATAAAACTTAGTCTCCCATCGCTGGCGGGGCAGACAAAACTTCTGGCAATGCCTCAGCGCCAATCCAGAAGCATACATCGCACATTGCACGTAAAACTTGTCTCCCATTGCTGATGGGACAGACGTAGTTTCTGACAAGGCCTCAGCGCCAATTCAAAAAATTCAAATACGCTTCGTGCGTAAAAATATTTCTCTCACTCAAAAGGAGGCAAAGAGTCCCAGTAATCTCCGCAAGGGAAAACAAATAGCGGAATTCTCAACTTCTTGGCCTTTACGCCAGCAAAAGCAGAGTCTGCCCACTCTCCAGATTACGCGGAACGCTGACGGCCGTTTGAGGACTTCCTCAGTTTTACGCCAACCTGAGCAAAATTTCAAATTAAGCCAGAAGAAGCCCCTCGGGGTAAAGAAGGTCCAGTTTACGGATAGCTACGCTCATCGGGGATCATGTGCTGCTCATATGGCTGAACTGTTGTATTCCTATGGCAGGGAAAGAGTTGGGGTACCCAATATCCGTATTCCAACTGATATAAAAAGGAGGAACAAGCCTTCGTCCTCTTCTTCTTCTGTTAATACTCCTGACTTGCGAGAATTCTTGATCCAGAAACGCAAAGACAGGAGTCATAAACAGGCTTCAGTTCCCCTAACTGTCAAACATGGGGAGATCATGTGGGAAGATGCATCAACATCCTATGTCATCATGACATATGGGCCACATAAAGATTCTGTCTTTATTATTCCTCCAACTCGTGACGACCAGCATCCAATAGTCTTCGGTCGCATGCGGAACAGTCCGATTGTATAAGAAGAATCTTGAGAATCTGATGCTGGGAAAATGCAAATCCACAGGTATAGCACATAAGCTTTAAAGATTATACAAAGCATGGGTTATGATTTAAAGTTGAAACAAGGCCTCAACTATGGAAAAGGCAGACGAACACCGTTGTATAGTAATCCTTACTGTTTACAAACTCGTTTTGGGTTGGGGTACACTGCATCTCTTGCAAATTCCAAATCTCCAGAGGCTAATCCTGTAATATCAGAGGCAAGTCCTTCTAAATCAACTTCAGGGGACAAATGCCATGATAGGTCTAGGGGTAGCCTACCTCAACAAAATAGGGCACCACCCAAAGATGGGGGTAGAATTTCTTTTGAGTCCGAAGATGATGCAACGATGACGATCTTCCCGGAAGACTGTAAAACTCAGGCATCGGGAGCCCGAAGGCAGAAAGGGACTTTCTCCTTCAATGAAGATGACATCATTGAACTCTTCAATATATTGATGAAGGAACACAAACTTCGGCTACCCAACATCAGATACCCTGAGAGGGCTGGCAAAGTCGATGACCCAGATTATTGTCTCTTCCATCGGTACATTCATCATCCTACAAAGGCCTGCTATGTACTAAAAAGAAGAATCCAGGAGTTGATCGATGCCAAGGTCATCACTCTACATCTGTAAACGAGGGAACAATCACCGCAAATTGATTTCACTTTAATGTGACAATTTGCTCCCTCAAGAAGATATCGGATGATTAGTCCCTAAAGTTTCCCCAGTAGATTCTTCAGGTCTATCCCCATTCAAGAAAATCACTCTACTGTGAATTTTTCGGACATGACTTCACGTTCAGCAACCTCTGAACTATTGTCCAAACATTTCATTATCTCCCCAGCTGAGTTTGTCATGTTCATATTACCTCTGAACAAACCATCCTGGTCTGACTATTGATTATCATGTCCATATTACCTCTGATATCGGTTGTCATCTCAACTTAACACCCGTACTTAGCTCTAAGTATGCCAGTGGTGTTGAGTCCACAAAAACTGCCATGTCCATATTACCTCTGAGCAGATATATACCTCCATCCTTTATGGAGTCACAACTCAAAAGTTTATCATGTTCATATTACCTCTGAACAAACCTTCCTGGTTTGGCTATCGATTATCACGTCCATATTACCTCTGATATCGGTTGTCTTATCAACTTAGCACCCGTACTTAACTCTAAGTACGCCAGTGGTGTTAAGTCCATAATACCTATCACGTCCATACTACCTCTCATAGGGCTTATTTCGAACTTATTATTTGCACTTAATGTGCGCAACAAATAATAGGTCCACTAAAAATCCTCCAGTAGGATGTCCTCAACAAATACGATATCGTACTACGTTCATATTACCTCTAGTACAATATCCAAAATTCATACGGATAATCATAAAGAAAATGAGGGCCCTTATATGATTGCAAATGGCGCTTACAGATTAGCCAAGACTAATGGAAATTTGGCAATGACTACTATCAACTGCAAAATCCCGAAGAAGTACTATACTTGATCTCCTTCGTTTAACGGAGTATGACAAAGATCTTATTTTGACGATATTATGCACAAAGGTTAGCTGGATCATTTTCTATCAGGTTCATGAGACCTTCGAATAGATATCCTTAACTAATTTGTAAGCCTGTCATGTTAATGATACCTCTGATAGTGCTTAGTATACAAATTTAGTTGGATTATATTCTTTCAGGTTCATGTTAACTTTGAATAAATTTACATTCAGTAAAACCTTAATGAAAGTATGTCATGTTAATGATACCTCTGATATCACTTTCACCCTAGCCTATCACATTCTAAAATGATGGGCCCACAAAGTCAGAAAATGTGTCTTTATTATCTTCGAGAAATTACAGGAGAAACAAAAAAGTACATCATTTGGGGGGAGCAGTCAAGTCGCGAATCTGCTGTGCCAGAGTAACCATTCTCTCATCCCTGGAGTTCAAGACGTCGGCACAAGCCCACTCCAACCTTGCCGCCTCATTGTTCAAAGCAGATAGCTCGGACCGAGCATGTATAAAACCTGCATGGATGACACCCACATGTGTCAGGTTCTGCTGAGCCGTCTCCATTTGATCCTTCAACATGTCGCAAGCTATTGATAAAGAGAGCCTTCTCCTTGGCCTTAGCAAGGTCATCTTCTAATTTGCGGATCCTCGCTGCCTCTGCCTTATAATCGGCCTCTCACTGAGTTAGCTGGGGAATGACATATTCTAATTCGGCACGCTCTTGATCCATCTTCTACTGCTGTTCCTGGACGGATTTGTTCAGAGATTCTATTTTCCCAGCAAGCTCTGCGGTTAAGGAGTCATACCTAGCTTGAACGAGACCGTCAATGCTGCCTCGAGATAGTTGCAAATAATCGTTAATGAGTTGTTCCAAACCATTAACTATCTGCTCCAGCGCATCAGCTCTCCCAGCATCGTTGAAGTCTCTGATCGGCGTTATCGCAAACTGGGAGGACCTCCGCAGAGCCTCAAAACCTAGATTCTTCTCCAGCACCATCGATATCAGCGTTCTCAAAGTGGTATAGAAAATACTAGTATACTGCTCAATCAGCATGGCGAGATCCGAATGGACGCTGGGAGTGGCTACAATATCGGCGAATCCCCTTCCAGCAACGACTGTAGAGGGTGTCGTCACAGTTATCGCTTCAGCAGATGGTACGACAAAAGAAGAAGCGCCAACAACGGTCGAAGTGGCTGGCGCACTCAAAGGAGGCATAGTCATAATGACAGGCTCATCCTCCTCTCGAGATATCGGAACCATTTCGGGCGAGCCGTCAACCAAAAATGTTTTCTCTTCAAAGTCAGGCACCTCCGTGTCATAGACAGGAGCGGAAATAAAACCAAAAGTTACGTCGACACTGCCCTCCCCGTAGATGTCTTCCCCTGAAAAGAAGACAAGAGAAAGTTAATATCAACATGATATTAATTTTTCTAAAAAGAGGCATAAAGACGACATTTACCCATGGCCGATGGTATATATGTCGCGTCTGCATCCAGTACAGCTAAATCATTTCTTAATGATGCTAAGCGAGCTGTCATACCTGGAGAGGAGGGTGCAACAAATGACGACTGAGGGTAGTCATCCAAGTCTTCACCCAGATCCAATCGAGGTTCATCAGGTGGAATCTTGCTGGATATACTTACAGATGCGGTAGGGGTTTCTCCCGTTGCTGGTCTGGATAAAGATATTCTAATTTGGCTTGGCCCTGAAGGTGATTTCGTACCACTACCTGAAGCGGTAGCAGCGACAGCAGCCTCGAGCAAAGATTCTCCGGCATTGCCAGCCGGAACTGTAGAGGTTCCCTCTCTAAAAGGCGAGGAACCTCTAATCAAAGGATCGTCCCCAACAGGGGAAATAGCAGGCTCACTCCGAGAAGCCGCATGACTGGAAGTCCTGACAGGACCACTAACAGTCTTCTTTTTCTTGCGAGGGAAAGTCTCCTTCAGAACATGAGCCCTTCACTTACCAGGGATAACCAGAGGCTCTGCAGGCTAAGGTATTTTGCCTCTCGGTACTGCCAGCAAAGGCTCATCTGGATTGACAGAGTCTTCTTCTTCGTCAGATGAAACTGATGGGACTTCCTCTTTCACAGCGGACTTAGAAGAGGGCATCCTAAAACTCCCACGCATATCAAAATCGCGATGGAAGGTATTGATGGCCACATAAAACTGGGCGTACGAGTGGAGGATGCACAACTCCATAGAGAGTGAAGTCGCGGGCACAGTAAAAGCTGCTCCAGTGCAACCCATTATAAAGTACCGCCATCCTCTCGCTCCATCAATAAGTCTACCCCTGGACTTGAAGCTGGTGATGGCATTGCCCACGTGCAATTGGTCATACCCAAACTGCCTGACGAACTGACTAGGCAGGTAGGGCTCCAAGAAGCATTGGTCTTTACTTCTGTACTATAAATAGAAAGGTCTAATACAGACCAACCAATTAAAAGCTTCAGGAGAAAGAATGGTCTGCCCTTCACCTGAGTCCTGAAGCCTGCTCCCCTGTTGATTGAGATGTACAGTAGGGACAGTACAAAAGTGCTTCCAGCTATAAGCAAAATTTAACGCTCGCCGACAGTCTAAAACTGTGGTCACGTTCCAGATGGAATTCTTGTAATTCGACAAGAAATTACTCCCCGAACTACTGCCAGAGCCGGAAGACATCACCCTGGGATTATAGAATTAATCATCCCATCAAATACAGGAACGGTAATTCTACCCTGGGAAAGCTGTCATGCCGTGTTTCATCGGCAAGCAGCCCATCAGTAATGGCCCTCAGGCCAGCTTTTATGCGGCATACCATGGCAGGGAGCAAGCCCAGTCTTGCCCCAAACACCAAACGCACTACAGGCCATAAGGTATTACGGTGAATATGATCCGAAGATGCAATGCCTGGTACTACCAATCGACGCAGCCATACAGAGAGGAAGCCAGCCAGTTGAGCTTCCCTTGACAGAGGCCTGTGGCAATGCCGTAAATAACTGTAGGCTTTAGTGCCTGCAGGATATTTTTCTATCCCTTCGTTGAGAACTCGATCTGAAGCCCCAGCGTCTTCAATAAGGTCATCGACTACTTGAGCATTAAGCACGCTCAAAAGGCTCAAAGGCCTATCCCTGCTATCCACAACTTTGTTTGGCTTAGCATATCTAGCCTGATGGAAGAAGAGGTAGGACGCCCATTTATTGGTATGAGCCAGATCAGAGGGCTCATTATAGAAGGCGGTGCACGCAAGGTAATGGCTCATCAACTCCTGGTACACTTCCACCACCCGAGGGTTTGTGTCCCCCAGCTCCCGGTTTATAGGAACATACTCTTCATAAGGAGTATCCCCCATTGGCAGTCTTGAAATCTCTGCCATTTCGTGAAGGGTCAATCCCAACTCCCTCAGTGGAGTGGCAAAAGTCCCAGTGAGCGAGATATATCGCTCCATCTAAGCCAAAAATATGTTGGGGTTGAGAGGTAATCCAATACTGGTAGCACTCACAGCCGCGTACAGACCAATGCTCTCTAGCTCAGTTTGAAAATGCTTCAGGGCCCAGGCAGCTAAACGAGCCCATCGAATATTTGTAGGGGTAACCCACCCATTGGTCCGAGGATTAACCTTGGGGTATACTCTTCCATGCCCCATGAAGTCATTGCAGAAAGTCGATAATTGGACTGGTTGGAGCAGTGAAGTATCTTCCCTCGGGACACTGCCCGGATACAACCCCCTGAACGGCATGACCGGGCCAGAAGAGCAGCTTACAAATAACCCTTGGTCAGACCCTTTCTGATAAAATATCTTCCCCAGCTGGCCATGAAGATTAGGGGTCAAAGTCCACGACATCCTTTTGGGATGCGTGGTATGGAAAAATGCCGAGATAGGGTAATCTCTCAGCATCTTGGGCAGGTACATGACCATGACCCCAACAGTAAAAACCCAGTCTTCCTTCTTGGGCTTCGTCTGGGATTGTTTATCGATCATATCCCCGAAGAGGAAAGCTGGTTTTATGTATTTTGCCCCGTCTGCTCAACAGCATTCGCCCTCCTTGAGACGATATCAGGATTCCCCTTCCTTCAGAATACTGGGGTCCAGAAATAGGAAATGTCACATGGGACAAATCCTCCAGGTAATTGGAGTGCAGCATCCCAGCAGCAGAACCCATCACCTCAGCCAACGGAGATATCTGAAAGTTAACTACAAAGTGCAAGAAAAACACGTCAGTTTCTATACTAGATCTCACAATCTTGCAGCTTAAGCCAAAAAGCAACAGTCTGTGCTTTTACCCCAAGACTGTAAAAACTTGACTTTTTACGTTGGAATCTCATTCCAAGGCGTAAAATTCAAGATTGGCAGTATACACAAAAATCTGACAGTCTGTGTTTTACGCCAGATTGCTAAAATTTGAGTTATTACGCCAGAGTTTTTATCCAGAGCGTAACACCCAAAATTTGTAGTATACGCCAAATTTCGACAGTCAAAGCTTTTACGCCAGACTGCGGAAATATGGAGTTTTTACGCTGACACATTAGAAATGTGGGCATAAAAGATAAAATATCTTTGTGCATCATCTTCCTCGAAGAGGCGTTCAGCACAGAAGACGACCTAGCACGTTCACATACAACGTGTGCGAAGGATTTTCTTCGTTTTTGTTATCCTAAAAGCTTTACTTATAACGCCCGGTGCACAGCTTAACGGTGGAACACTTTGTTTCGAGCGAGGTTCGCTCTGCCCGATGGGAGTCGCTCTTGTTTGGGCAGAAGAGCGAGAAGAGGAGACAGCTTTCTTGCCCTTGGTGGTGGAAGATTGTTTCGGTGCCATTACTAAAAACTTAGAGTGCTCAGAGAAGAAACGAAGGAGAGTACTCAAAGAGACGAAGGCTTTCTTTTGCAAAAGACAGATGAGAAGTTTTTCTCTAAAGGCCTTGGGGTATTTATAGAGTTTAGATAAACTCCTCGAATCCCTAACCAAATCCGATATTTAATATTCGGTTATGATTGGGGACTACGTCAGCCTATTATTCAGGGAAGGCGGATAGTCAGCGAATTCAAAAAGTTTTCGTGTAGAGCAGATTCGTGATTTTACGCCAAGGAGCTTTTTATGCTCGGGAAGCTACAAATCTACGGTTTTACGCTTGGAGGCTATAAGTCTATGGTTTTATGCCCGGATGCTTTTACGCTCGGTAGATTTTACGCTCGAGAGGCTACAAACCTACGACTTCACGCTCAGAAGCTACAAATCTATGATTTCACGCTCAGAAGCTTTTTTTTTTACGCTCAGAGGCGACAAATCTACAACTTCACGCTCGGAAGTTTTTTTTCAGAGGCTATAAATCTATAGTTCTATGCCTGGATGCTCTTATGCTCAACAGCTTTTATGCTCGAGAGGTTACAAACTTACGATTTTATGCTCATCTATACTACGGATCTATGACTTTTCGCATATCTTAAAATATGCAGGCCAGAGTATGCGTATATCTGAACAATTCTTATGACGGCAAACTACAAGGGTTCATGCAGAAGATACACCTTCTTGGCCTCAAAATATCCCAAGTACCCAAAGTATACAGAGTTCAACATGAAAAATGACTCTTCTTCTTGGGTCGATTGGAAGTTCATCAAAAATCCAGTCAGAATATTTTCTCTACAGTTCAAGATGGCGACTCAGTTTTGACAGCCATTTCTTGCCCTATTTCAAGGGATTTTTGGGAAATTATTCTTGAAGATGATGGTTTGAACAAGAATTCTTCTTATCAGAGAAGTGACAAGTTTAGAATTTCATGTAATTCCTCGTTCAAAACAGCATGACAGTTCGAATATTCGACTTAAATGCTAAGCAGTTTTCTATGCGTCCTCAATTACGCATAAAAGACGGAACGAGATCAGACACATTTTTTTATCAGAGTCAGCATAAAGTTATTCAGACGTATCGATGCTACACATATTCAGACTTCATCACAGCAAAATATGGCAAATTATCATATGCATAAAAGAAGACAATTTTATTAATCATAATTACATATGAGGGAAATCCAGTCTACAAAGGGTTTTTCATCTTCATGATTACATATGAGGGAAATCCCGTCTACAAAGGGTTTCTCATCCTCATTAAAAGATCACGCCCAGAATCTGTTCTATCAGGTTCTCGCATTGGTGGAGATCTTTATCCGTCTTCTACATTTGCTCGAAGATGCCTTCTTTTTTGGCTCCTTACATGCTGGAAGAGCATGATCTTCTTCTTCCTCAAGTCGACCCGACGAACTCGGGCAATCATCTCTGTGTGGTAAAGGAAATATGGGAAAAACAAGTTAACTCATCAGCCTTTTTATAGGCAAAAGAGAACACATCGAATCCCAACAAATCCCCAAAAATATGCCAAGAAATCAGCCTCGAGGAACGAGTCAGACTTGACCGTTTCATGCTTCATTCAAAGTGTTTCAAATTATGAGAAATTTGAAAACTTTGAAGGGGGTCTTGTAGAAGCATAAAAAATACGCTGTAGAGTTATACGCAGTATTTTAGTACTAGGCAGCATAAAATATGACTTCAGAGCCATCGGCATACAACAGGGCTTCATCGCTAGTACAGCATAAAATATAAGCCCTAGGACAATCCGCATAATGCAGTATTTCTAAGCTGCGTCAGCGTAAAAAGGTTGTTACATCGCCACTTTGGCGTAGAACCTAATCACTTTTAATACAGTGGGAAGTCGTACGAGGAACGCTTCGTATTCCTCGAATGAACCTGTCAGATCATGCAGTGAACCTGACTCCTGACAACGAGTACAGCACAGCTATCCAGACGACGGCTGTAATGATGGTGCGACACACAAACCCAAATCGTCGTTTAGTGACACTTCCCTGATATAAAGCGCTTTTACGTATACAAGAGAATACGCTGCCTAGTTTTACATAGGCATATGTGAGCTTTTACGCTCAGCAGAAGACAAAATAAACTGTTATATCAAAAGCTGTTCTTCGTACAGAGCTCGAGGCACGCCTCTGTATTTAATGCATAGAATGGGGGCATATCTCTGCATTTAATGCACGGGATTTGGTTATATCTCCAAAGACTGGGTGAGCCATAATTACGGCTAATACGTCCACATCATTACCTTTACATATTATGCCATCAGGCTACTTTCAGCAATAGGAGCTATTGTACGCTATCTCCTTGAAATACGCCACCGGGCTATTTTTAGCTATAAGGAGCACACCGTACGCTATCTCCTCAGAATTTGCCAACTCATGCTATATTTGCATTGGTGTATGATAAGGCTATTTTGTCCAGAATACGCTCAAGACCTCAGTCAAGGAAGGAGGATCAGCTATGTTTTACGCTAGCTACCTATCCATGCAGCATCAGGCTTCTACGCCTACAAGACTTCTACGCCTACAAGACTTCTATGCCTACAAGGCTTCTACGCCTATTTGGCTTCTATGCCGACTCGACAACCACTTGGCTTCTACGCCAACCTGACAACTATTTGGCTTCTACTCCATGGTGACAGTTATTGGCTTCTACGCCAACCTTTTCTACGCAAGGGGTAGTTACCTACGTGGCTTGCATGCCGTTATCTTCGCAGCAGTTATACGCATTTTCTCATCATGGGACACGCGTCACACGCAGATTCAGAAGATTATCTATACGTGGGTGGCAGTTATTATAACCGCCTCGTAAAAAGTGATATACCCTCCACTGTCCGGCTTCTACGCCGACTGGACGGTTACTGTCACTAAAACCCTATAAATAGATACCCCTATTGACAGAGGTCCAAGGTCACAAATTCTAAGGTCGAAACAAGGTCAAAGAATTTGGAGAATAGAAGTCAGAGGGTCGAAGCACAGATAGAGAGCAGTGATCGACAATTTTGGCATCGAGTGTCCACTCCCTCTTGCAATCTTTGAAGCATCTCCTTCTTCTACAGCACTTCTTCATCATCGTGTGGTCCAAGGGAAAAAATAATCGACTGCAGATCAGACTCCTATAGCAATATTTATCCAGATTAAATTTTGTACTTAACATCCTCGCATAGGATTAATAGTACTTCTTGTTTGTAAACCTAAGAAAGGATTTTGTATAAACCTAGTTTTATTTCTTCCATTTATTATCAAACAACTATGATGACGGAAACTCCATGTATCCTGACGATCTGCCTCATATACATCTCTCCCAGCATCTCCGTAGACAAACCCACCTTGAAAGGCAAAAAGTGGGCCAACTTGGTCAACCTGTCAACGATGACCCAAATTGCGTGTTTTCCTCCTGGAGATCGTGGAAGTCCGGATATAAAATCCATAGTAATGTGCTCCCACTTTCACTCTGAAATGGATAATGGCTGAAGTAAACCTCCTGGCCTCTGCCTCTCGGCTTTTACCTGTTGGCACACTAAGCATCTGGATACAAACTGTGCTACTCCCCTCTTCATGCCACACCACCACACACTGTCTCGCATATCCCGATATATCTTGTTGGCACCTGGCTGTATAGAATACTGAGAGCGATGTGCTTCCTATAATATCTTCTCACACAGCTTCCCACTAGGCGCACACAATCTAACACCCTGCCACAAAGAACCATCTTCGATAATGGTAAAATCATCCTCCAATCATGCTCTCACCTGAGCTTTGATGCTCCTCAGAGATGCATCCTCATACTGGACTGCTTTGATCCTGTCCATCAACTCTGAATATATCTACAATCCCCACATCTGCATAGCAAAATCAGAAAATATCACCTTGATGCCCAAGCTCTCCAAGTCCTCCAACAAATATCGATCATGCGTCAAGAACATAGCTACCGGATACCTGCTCAAGGCATCAGCAACAATAATAGCTTTTCCAGGATGATACTGCAAAGATATGTCAAAATCCTTCATCAGTTCCAACCACCGACGCTGCCTCATGTTAAACTCCTTCTGCGTGAAAACATACTTCAAGCTTTTATGGTCTGTGAAGACCTCCACACGCTCTTCGTATAATAGTGTTTTTACAACTTCAGGGCAAAGATGACTGCTGCCAACTCCAAATCATGGGTAGGATAGTTCTTCTCATGAGGATGCAATTGCCTGGATGCATAGGCAATCACTTTTTCATTCTGCTGAAGAACACAACCCAAACCTTTTCCCGATGCATCACTATAAATAGTGAAACCTCCATACCCTGATGACAACGTCAAAATAGGAGCAGACGTCAACCTCTTCTTCAATTCCTCAAAAGCAACCTGGCAATCCTCCGTCCAAACAAACTCTACATCCTTCCTGGTAAGTCTCATCATTGGCTCGGCAATCCTCAAAAAATCTTGCACAAACTTCCTGTAGTAGCCTGCCAATCCCAAGAAACTCCTGATCTCTGCTACCGAACTTGGGGTCTTCCAAGACTCCACTGCTGCGATCTTCTTCGGATCCACTGAAATACCATCACCAGTCACAACATATCCCAAGAACTCCACCTTGTCCAGGAAGAACTCATACTTGGACAGCTTTCAATATAGCTTCTCCTTCCTCAGCACATCCAACACAATCCGTAAATGCTCCTCGTGCTCCTCCAGTGTCTTCGAGTATATGAGTATGTCATCAATGAACACCACCATGAACTTGTCAAGGTACTGATGGAACACCTTGTTCATCAAGTTCATAAATACCGTTGGGGCATTAATCAACCAAAATGGCATCACCATAAACTCATACTGACCATACCAAGTTCTAAAAGTAGTCGGTATGTCCTCCGGCTTCACTTTCACTTGGTGGTAGCCTGATCTCAAGTCTATCTTAAAAAATATCTTGGCACCACTCAATTGATCGAACAAGTCATCAATCCATGGTAAAGGGTACTTATTCTTGATAGTGAGATTATTCAATGTCCTAGAATCAATGCACATACGTACTGATCCATCCTTCTTCGGTACAAACAATATTGAGGCTCCCCACGGTGAAGAACTCGATCTGATAAACCCCTTATCCTGCAATTTGTCCACCTGTTTCTTCAGCTTGACTAGCTCGCTATTGTTTACTCTATAGACATGATGTAAAATTGGTTCTGCACCTGGCACCAAGTCTATAGAGAATTTAATATCTTGATCTGGCGACAATCCTGGCAATTCTTTAGGAAACACATCCAAGAACTCTGCTATCAATGGAATCGGCAACTCCTTGTCTTCCACCATAGCTCCACAAATAATGCCTTCTCCCTGCTCTGTAGCTCCTCTAGCAAACTCGAACTCTGGCTCTCCTGGCAGACCAAACAAAACTCTACCTCCTCTACAATATATACTAGCACGGTGCCTACTCAACCAATCCATCTCGAGTATAATGTCGTAGCTCAAAAGTGGCAATACAAGTAGATACGCACTTAACTCCCAGCCTCCCAGAGTAACTCTCCGATCCTTGCAAATATCATTAACCAGGATAATGCCTCCCCCGGTCATGATCTTACAAGTCCTAAGCAAAGACTCAGCTACCAAACCATGCTTCAGAGCAAAAAAAATAGATACAAAATTATGGAAAGCACCACTATCAAACAAAGCTAAAGCTGGAATAGAATCAAGAAAAACCGAACCTGTGATGACATCTCCGATGGGCTTGTCCTCCTCGACAGTCATAGGAAACGGTCGTCCCTGACGTGCACCTCCCTGATGCTGATGTTGGACATAACGCTATTGTTGGGTCAGAAACGGTCCCCTCGACTATACTGCAGGTGGTCTCGCTTATGCCCGCGGAGCTGAAGGTGCTTCCTGAACTGCACGACGAGGACACTCTCTCATCTGATGTCCTTCGATACCATAATACAAACAAACTCCCAACCTCCTCCTACAAACCTACCAGATATGGTCGGGTTTCTTACAGTAGTGGCAAGAAGCTTGATATAACTGTCTCTACTACTGTGGTGCCTGGTAAAATGGTGTCTTAGATAGAGTCTGGTGTTGCTGTGGTTGCTGAAAAGGCCTGAACTGGAAATAAGGACGCTTGGCAGATACTGTACTGCTGTTGGCCCCCAAAAAAGAATCACAATCTCTCTTGGGCTTCAAACCCAACTCTCGCTCAACCTTGCGTGCCTCTGTAAGTATCTTCGAATAGGTATCATAAAAATAGGAATGAGGATCTTCACTTTCCAGTTTAGACCCTCACGAAAATGAATAGCTCGAACCTTTGGCTCTCTTATCAAATACTCTGTAAATTGGCTCAGCCTGTCGAACTCTACAGCATATTCCTCCACAGACATGCTCCCCTGAATGAGGCTCTCAAAATGCCTTTCCAAGTCTAACCTGTTTGCCCGAGCGAAGAACTTCTTCTTGAAGAGATCCTTGAACACCTCCCAAGACTGTCCTGCGTCAACAAGAATTGGCTCATTTCTGAACCAAGTGCGGGCGATATCGAACAGTTGAAGTCCTACCGCCTCAACCTTCAGATCCTCGAAAATACGGGACACCCTCATAAGACGCTCAATGTCCTAGAGCCAATCATCAGCATAGACGATGTCCTCCGTCCCCTTGAAGACCCTAGGCTCCAACTTCTTGAAGTCTTGAATGTTGCCTGGCCGAAGCGGAGCAACCTGAGAAGCAACCTGCTGATGGACCGAAACTTCTCTCTACTATGGCATGAGCAAGCTGATGAGCACTCTCGATGCCCTGTCATAAGACGTCGGTCTGTCTCTGGTGTGCCTCAGACTGAGCCCTCTATGCCTCCAATATCTCACAAAATAATGCCTTGAGGTCCCATGCCTTTCTTTGCTGAATTTGCTTGTTTTTGAATATTATTATTCTTCTTACTTTCTTTCGTCTTAGAAGTAGAAGCCATTTTAGTAACATAAATATGGCCATTCTGCCTCATAAGAGCCTCAGCATCCTGTAGTCTTTCGTAAGTTCTGCCAAACTGTACAATATTTTGTTCATGTTGTAGTTAAGGCAAAATGTGTCAAAAATTTTAGTCAGAGTCCCGAGAATAATATCGACCTGGATTTTGTCATGACTCGCACCCGGTATAAGGGTATAAGTCAGAAACAACGCCCAGCCTACGCCGCAGAATCGATGGTAGAACGTTGTTTGGATAATCTATCTAACAATATAATAATCCATCAACAATATCAATATACTCAATCACAGATCTAAGATAGAAATGAGCACGTATATGATAAAAGAATAGAATAGTCACAATACACTCATGAGTCAAATAATAACATCAATGAGTCTGAAGAAAAACTAAACAGAAAGCTGAAGACAAATCTAGTACAAAGAATGACTAAGATGCTACAAGTTCTGGGTTATCTGTCTCAGTCGGGATGAGTCCCTCCTGAGCCAGGGTCTCTGACCCTAAGCCCACAATATTCTGAGGCCCGAAATGTGTAGGGTACCACTCTTTAGTGTCATTTGGAAAAAATATATCTAGTCAGGAAAGGAGCAGAGTACATCTCTAACAATAGTTCTAATCAATGATATAAACTATGTAACAGAAAATAGATGTGAATATACAAGATGCAACAATAGGTACAAGAGAGATATACAAAAGGAAATACTGGAAATAAATACAAGAATGAACAATATGACAATGAACAAGACTACTAATGACTAAGTGTGTGAGTACTAGCTTTAACATGTGATCGGCTTGCGAACTTTATACAAGATTTATGGCCTGGCTAATCATACGTACGGTATAGGATTAACACTATTCAAGAACAAGACTTGATACAAGGAGGGTATGATCACATATCTACACTATATACTCCCCAACCCCGACTAGTATAGTGGATCCAACCATGGTACGCTATGGCACAAGATTCTCTAAGAAGATAGCTAGTCTTCCCGAGAATCAGTGTCTGTACATGTACAAGAAGAATAATGAAACAACGCTTGCACAAGATACACTATACATACCAAGGAATAACATCTCATGACGAGATCTGGATATACCAATCCGTGTAACCATCGTGTAAAGAAATTATGGAAATCTACACTAGATACAATGAACATAAAGGATATCATAAATAAGAAACTATTAGAGAATGTACTTACCTTAAGTCCGGTGAATAGTCTCACAGATGTCCGGTACGGTGCATCGAAGACCTAGATATGGAATATAATATCAATACAAGATTTTGGAATAAAAATAAGTTAAACTAGTCAACATCTAGGTCAAAGAGCCATTTCTAAGTCAAAATAATTAAACTAGGTCAACTCTAAGTCAAACCGGTCAAACTTGGTCGAGCTACCTATTTCTAGATTGCATGAATCTATCCCAATGATGTTGGGTTCAAAAATTATGAAACTAGGTCATACAAGCTAAATATAAGTTACTAAGATACCGTATCTAAGGATACGCAAACAAGAGATATAAATTAGTGTATATATATATATATATATATATATATATATATATATATATATATATATATATATATAATAATTTTAATTATAATTACTAAATGGATACCTCGGTTTTGAACTAATTCGATATCGCACTACTAAATCTCCATCTTGATACCCAAATCTAATACCTTGAGTATCCTAAATACCTTGACACTTACCTTGGTATCTCAAGGTAAAAGTGATATCTAGTATATATTAGTTACCCAAACACTAGCCCATATGCTATCTTATAGCTAAACTATTTTATCAATTAATATATATCAACACATGGATACATATACTACATACACTAACTATTCTAACAATACATATATAAATATATCTAGCTACTAGCTAACTACTAATTGCTAAACATTAAAATTAGCTAACTAGTAGCTACTAGCTGAACATAAAACTCTGTTGCCTGCTGATGTAAACAGCTGCTGCTGTGAGAAGTTGTTGTTGCTGTCACAAGCTGCTGCTGCTACTGCAGAGAGCTGTTGCTGCTTCAATAAGTTGTGGCTGCTGCTGCTGAAAGCTGGTAACTGCTACTACTTTATCAATAAGCTGCGGCTGAAAGCTGCAGCTGCTGCCCCTGTAGCTTCTGCAAGCCGAGCCTCAACCCCCCCCCCCCCCCCCCACTTGCACACACAACAGCACACATATGTACACATGGATTCCTCTACATATATATGTACACATAGATATACATACACTTATCAATATACATATATACCCAAGTAATCATACCCTCATCTATACAATGTATATAAATATAACTATGCACATATAGATATGTACATATACCTATGCACTACTAGATATAGTATCCCATACATATATATATACATATAGATAACATATGAGAACATACACACCAATATACCAATATATATATATATATATATATATATATATATATATATATATGTGTGTGTGTGTGTGTGTGTGTGTGTGTGTGTGTGTGTGTGTGTGTGTAACATGTAATCAACACAAGTAGATAAATAGATATATATTTAACAGTATTTATATATCTATATACATATATACATACATATATATATATATATATATATATATATATATATATATATATATATATATATATATATATATATATACATAAGCATAATACTTATACTTTTACATATGAATACATAAATTACCAATAACTAAGAACAAGAAAGTTGGATCTAGAATTAAAATGCAACAAACATGTGGAGTGCATCGCACCCGTATCATACTAGATCTATGATACACTTGCGACACGAGTCTACAACACAACTAAACGTACCCCGAAGGACACAAGCAAGTCTAATATATTATTTTTGAATAAAACAAAGAGTTAAACATATATCTACGTGTCTGTGTCAAATTATGACATGCACAAAGTCCCGAGTCGGAGGAAAAATCCTAAAACCGATACGTATCACCAAATTATTGGGATACGACCTACACATACCCAATTGTGGATATGACACTAGATACAAACACACAAACAGATGCCAAGTTAATCTATATGACCAATTGACAACCACAACAAGTGTTAATCTCGAAATTCTTCTAAAATTGACACAAAAAGTACCATAACTTTCTCAATAGGCCTCCTATAAACTCAATTCTAAATCCTATGGGTAGCATATGCATATGGGTTAATTTCTTATGGTTAAATCTCAGATTTAGAATCTAATTTAAGGGGAAAACTGAATTGTACCTATTGGGAGATGGATTTCCAATGCAACCTTCAAATTTGATGAAATCGGCCTCCAACTTGTAGATCCTTGCTGCTCTTTGTAGATCCTTGCTTCCACCTTCTAGATCCTTGCTCTACTAGCCTTCAATAATGATTTGTAAAAGAATTATGATGAAATTTGGTAAGAAAATGATATGGGAATGAAGGAATTTTGTTGAGAAAAATTCTAGATCAAGATTTAAAATGTAAAGAGAAGAGAGAAACTCCCCTCCCCCTCTTTAAGTAGGCCAAACCCCTTGCCCCTCCCTCAAGCTACTATGTAATATCTATTATACCCCTTAGGGCCTCTCATTAAGAAATAATTAAGGAGGGAAGGTTCTAGTCTAATGGTTTAATTAAACTAATCATCTTCCTAATCAATGGGCTTTCTAGTTGGGTTCAATTCTAACAATTAATACATGTTGGTACATGAGTCTAAACTAAACTATTTAGATCCACTAAAATAAGTCCAAAATAATAAACTAACATCTAACAATAATTAAATAATATAATAAATAATTATTCACATGCATAATATTTAATTAATTATAAAATGACTAAAATACCCTTTTCTAGAAAATATGGTAGTGACAGGTTTTTTTATCGATTTTAGCTCCAAAGATCTCCATCTCATTCATATGATCCATCATCTTGAGACCATGATCCCTTACTGGCGTCCCTTCAGCCATAGTCGTATTCATCAAACTCTTCATAGCAAACTGCCTAGCTGCCCTACTCTGATGTCCAAAAAGTTCCTTGAGGTTGTACTTCATTGCATAAGCTGTGGCCATGGCCTGATGCTGATGTTGTAGTACATTTGACCCAGATGCAAGAATATAACACCACGTTATCCCATCTGCCTTGATCCACTTCTTATAAGCCTTTTTGAACTCTTCATCAGAATTAGCATCTTGCTTAGGAGGACATTACTCATGGAGTACATATTTGTACTCTTCAGCAGTTAAGACAATATTCAAGTTACATTTTCAGTCAATGTAATTAGGGTTAGTAAGTTTATTTTATTTAAAAATCATTATAAGTGGACTGAATAAAACCATTTTAAAATCCTGATAATCACATAAATAATAATTATGTTGGACAAAAACTTTTTGAACTAAAAATATGTTGATTCCCTTAAAACAATAATAAAAAGTTCACCAACATCTTAAATACCATGAATTTAATATGCCACGATAGTGTGGACGTATACTAATTCAGTATTTGTCCAAGAAAATTTTTTCTATTAATTTTACAATCATGTCAACCTAATTTTATGACAAATAAAATTAATTTGTTAGTCTTTGCTTTGGTCCTACAAATAATAGCAGTGACTCCGATGGGGAGGATACAATTATTTGTATCTAAGTGTACATCATTACTTAATACTAAGTTCATTACTTTGTAATGTATTTCTTTAGATGGAGAAGTAAATACACACTATGTAATCTTCTATAATTATCCCAAAAGAATTCTGTACTGGTGATCCATAATTATATTCATCCGATATGGAGGAAGACACTAAAGCCAACACGCAAGTATAATTATATCACCTACAAATCAGTAATAGAGACCATGGGATTTAGACTAAATTAATTTCCTCTCCTACTTAATTATTTAACAATGAGGGTTTTTCTACTAGTTGACGTATGTCTATGTTGTCAATTATTAATACGGGCTTAGTTTATAGAAAATATCCACAGAAAAATAAATGTGCATAACAAAATAAGAAGATATAGCAATAAATAAAAATAAATATCTAACTATTATGGTCATATATTATTCTTCTTCCTCAACTGTCGAATCCCGATCTTGCTCTGCGCACAGTTATTCGGGGTTCGACCAGCCCGGTCAGGTCGCGGGGTTCGGGGCAGCGGCCCGATTTAAAAAAAAAAGTTTGTTCGTCTTTTTCCTTCATCAAAAATTATCTTTCTGCCTTTGGACTGCTAAAAAAGTAGCACTTTATCCCGCATCAGAAACAGCCACCATCGCCATCACGATAGATCAAAAATTTAAAATTACATCAATCATATGACTTTCGAAGGAGTTTACACATAATCTAGATTGAAAAAAATTAAATAAATAAGCACAACCAACCCTCATGATTTTAATTACATCCATAAACAACAACAGCCATGACATATCGTGGGTTTAAATCACAGAAATAAAATATGCACACAAACCATAATAGTTGGATCTAAGATGTCTGCAAACCAAAGTTAGAACAGATCAACATCTACCGACTATTTTTTAATATGAGTTTTATTGGACAACATGGATTTATCAATCGATACACAGATCCAATACCGGCTCTGATACCAATTGAAGGAATTGGGGATCCCCAGGACCACAGATTGATGTGCATATCGATCGATAGAAGATTAACAAGTTTAATACGTGATCTAACCCTTCAAATACGAAAACTAGGGTTCATGAATTATACCTAAAGTAACCATAAGAAGATGAATGTTTTCAGCAACCTTGATCAATTAGCGACCCCAAGATCTTTTGCACGTATTACTTCCTCGGATTGGACATCGTGTGGGTGACGATCTTCCAATATATTTTTCTCCTTGGCCGACCCTCTTTCTCTCCTTATGTGAAAAACGAATTTAGAGAAAGCTGCTTACTTTTTTATTACCATGACGGCCAGAGAATAAAGGATATATATAGGCTATGACAGGGACCATAAGAAGAAATTAGGGTTAGGTCTCCTAACGAATCTGGGTATCCCATGTTCAGTCCGAACACACAACCCTGGCCCGTTAACAATAACTCGGTCCACTAAAGAGCTATTATTGCACTACCTTCCTAATCCCAAATTACGATTATGGACGCCTTCTTATTATATATATTTTTGTCTCCCCATGTTAAGATATCGAATATTCGTCGATCAAATTAACTTACTGACAATTATATTGATCGATATCTTTTATCCTTAAGTAGTACCACTCAACTTTATTTGTCATATCGGATATAATCCACCTGCAGGATTTATATGACAATCCATTTGAGTTCCTTAAAGGGACATTATCAACCCGATGTATCGGGACTTGGTTTTCTTTTATAATCAATAGTTCATCATACACTCAATGTTATTACCTAATTCATAGAGTTAATTGACCCATAATGAATCTCACTCTTTTATGAGTCAAAGTAATGCACACTTCATATACATGTCTGTTATTATATCCGATTAAGAGAATAAGCATCCATAATAACAGAGGTATTTATTCTCTTATGTAGTCAGTACAAAGAGAACAACCTCAAGTGGTCATGTTCAATATACATAAAGTGTACTAGTATAAACCTATAGTCAAGATAAACTAATACGAGATTATACCAAAACCTTTCCAATGGTTTGTCCAAGTTCATTTAGGTTGTAAACTACTTATATATTCAATAGGGAACTGATAATATGATCTTCTATGTGACACCATACACCATATTATCTATAATATAGAATATCAGATACTTGCATTAATATTATAACAAATACAACATGCAAACATTTGCCCATATGATTCTCATTTAAAAATAAGAAAATATAGTTAATACAAAGTGATGATTTTAGTATATAACCCTAACACAAACATCACTGACCAGGATAATGCCTCCCCCAGTGTGATCTTGCAAGTCCTAGCCAAAGGTTAATACTATAGTCGATTCTTAAGAGAAGAAGATACAGATATAAAAGAATGGGAAGCACCGGAATCAAATAAAGTATAAGCTGGAATAGAATCAAGGAGAACAAAACCTAATATCAAATCTCCGACGGGCTCCTCCCTCTCAACTGCCATGGCAAAAGCTCGCCCTCGTGGTGCACCTCTCTGCTGCTGGTGGTGCTGGACAAAACGTTGTTGCTGAGTCTGTAAAGGAGGTCTCCTCTACTATCCCACAGGTAGCCTCATTGGTACTTTTTGTGCCGATATTGCTCCCTGGCCTGATCGAACTGGAGACACTAGACAGTCCATCAACTGGTGTCCTAGATCTTCATAATAGAGTCACACTCCAAGCCTCTTCTTACAAACTTCCTGTGTATGTCCAATCTTTCCACAGTGAATACACTGCGGGGCCTGCTGTGCTGGTCTCAGGGCCTGGTATGTCTGTTGCGCAGGTGCTCAAAATGGTACATGAAACTGTTGTCTTTGTTGTTGGAAGGTCCTCTGCTGTTGGAAGTGGGGTCATTTGGCTGGACCCTCACTACTTCTAGCTCCTCCTGATGTGTCTCGCAACCTCTTGGATTTAAGCTCCAAGTTATCCTCTGCCCTCTGTGTCCATCAGGATATCCTCGAATGTCGTTGTGCGGTGTCCTCTAGTAAGATATTTGATCTCCCTAATCAAACCCTTTCAAAACTTTTGGGCCTTCCCTAGAGGATTATGTCCCTCTATAAATCTTTCTAGTCTACAGAACTCTGATGCGTACTCGTCCACCGTCATGATCTCCTGGACGAGGTCAAGGAACTGGCTCTCTAGAGCACTCAGAGCCACATCTGGAAAGAACTTCTCCTTAAAAAGCTCTTTGAAAGCTTTCCAAGTTAGTCTTGGTGCCACAATCCACAGGTCTGTACGGAACCATTGTAGAAGCATGAAAAATACCCTGGATAGCTATACGCAGCATGTTGATACAGGGCAGCGTAAATAGAGGACCTCAGAGCCATCAAGCGTGCAACAGAGATTTTTCGCTGAGCACAGCGTAAAAGTTTAAAACTCAAGGACCATCCACGTAATGCAGTATGTCCAGGCTGCTTCAGCATAAATAGGGTGCTTCATCGCCTTTATGGGGTAAAACTCATCCGCTTTTAATGCAGCATTGAAGTGTACAAGAAATGCTTCGTATTCTTCAAAATAAACCTGTCAGATCATGCAATAAACCTGACGTCTGGTCTCCTGACAAAGAGTACTGCACGACAACCCAAGCGACGGCTATAATGATGACACGGTACTGTAACCCAGGCTGTCATTTACTGCCATTTCTTTGGCGTAGACCGCTTCTACGCATATAAAGGAATACGCCGCCTAGTTTTACACGGGTAGATGTGAGCTGTTTACGCTCCGTGGAAGACAAACAGCCAGCCACGTCAAAAGCTGCTCTTCGTACAGGGCTCGAGGCACGTCTCTGCATTTAATGCGCAGAGCGGTGACAGATTCTAGAGGCACGTCTCTGTATTTAAAATGCCGAATACTGACAGATGTCCGAGGCACGTCTCTGCACTTGATGCACAGAAGGGTGGCAGGCCTTCAAAATATGCCTCTGCATTTAATGTGCAGGATAATGGCGGATCTCCGTATTTAATGCAGGAAATTTGATTAAATGTCACCAAACCATCGTTTAGTGACATTCCCTTCGCGCTAACTGCTCTTGCGCATACAAGGGATACGCTGCCCAGTTTTACACAGGCAGACGTGAGCTTCTTACATTCCGCAAAAGGCAAACAGACTGCCACGTTAGCAGTTACTCTTCGTATAAGATTCGAGGCGCGTATCTGCATTAATATGCAGAATGATGGCAAATCTTAAAGACAAGCCTCTGCATTTAAGGCGCAGGATTGGGGCAGATCTCTGCATTTAATGCAAGAGATTTGATTATATCTCCAAGAGCCGTAATTTCGGCTAAAACGTCCACATCATCTCGGCTTCTATGCCCACTCGACTTCTACGCCTGCTCGGCTTCTATGCCCACTCGGCCACTATGACCACTCGGCTTCTACGCCTGCTCGGCTTCTATGCCCACTCGGCCTCTACGCCTGCTTGACTTCTATGCCTGCTCGGCTTCTACGCCCACTTGGCCTCTATGACCACTCGGCTTCTATACCCCCTCGGCTTCTATGCCTACTTGGCTTCTACGCCTAATCGGCTTCTATGCCTACTTGGCTTCTATGCCATGGTGACAGTTATTGGCTTCTACGCCAACCTCTTCTACACAAGGGATAACTACCTACGTGGCTTCTACGCCATGATCTTCGTAGCAGATATACGCGTTTTGTCCCTTAGTTGGACTCACGTCATATGCTCACTCAAAAGGTCATCTATACGTAGGCATTGGTTATTTTAAACCGTCGTGTAAAAGGATGATGTACTTTCTACTACTCGGTTTCTACGCCGACTGAGTGGTTACTGTCACTAAAACTCTATAAATAGAGACCTCTATCAACAGAGGAAAAGGTCAAAAAATTGATCAAGAAATCCAGTATCAGATCCAACGGTCGCAAAGATCGAAGGTCAAACGGTCAAGAGAGAGAGAGAGAGAGAATAATCCAGAGCTCAGGCAAAGAGAAGGGATCGACGACTTTGGCATCGGGCATCCACCCTCTTTAGCAACCTGCGAAGCTGCTTTCTATCTTCCATGGCACTTCTTCATCATCGTGTGGTCCAAGGGCTAAAGTGATCGAATACAGATCAGACACCTATAGCAATATTTACCCAGATTAAATAAATTATACTTAGACATCCTCGTATAGGATTAAATTGTACAATCTTGTTTGTAAACACCGAAGAAAGGGTGGGTTTTCGTATAAGACCTCGTTTTCCATATTCTCTCTTGTTAATTATCCGAAACAACCATGTCAGAGCAATATCGAACAACTAGCTGCCCGTTGCCTCCACCTGTAAACCCTCTGGAATCTGTGCTAGTCTCAGGGCCCTCTCAACATCCTCGATATAATAGTCGACGTACAATATCCCTTCGATATCCCTGAAGTCCTTGGGTCGCATCCTCTTAAAGTCAATTATGGTACCCGGCCTCAGCTGGTAGGGTACGGGATAAAGCGGTATGATCTGTGACTGAACCAACGCTACCTTCTCCACAGTATCTAGTGCTAACTGGTGAGCACTCTCGATGCCCTGACATAGAACATTCTGCGGTTTCTGTTGCACCGCCATCATCTCCTGGAATATAGCGAACATCAGTGTTCCGTCTGCGTGCATAGGTGGTAGGGGTGGAAGATCCTCCGTGACTGATGGATCAGTCCTCAAAACTGGTGGTAGAGCACCCCCAAAAGCTGCTACTGAAATGTCCACCTGGACTAGTGAAGCAATCCTCTGAGCGAAAGAAGGCAGAAGAATCATTGTTGGCCCTCTCTGAGGTAACGAAGTAACGGACCTCACTGAGACTATTCTAGAGCGCTGCGATCGAGTCTTCGGAGGCATCTTGAAGGCAGATTCAAACAAAAAATAAATATTGTGCAAGATACGATAGCATCAAGGAAGGACCATAATATTTTAAAGAAAGCAATTATTCTGAATGATAAAGATAACAATTTAAATAGATTAGAAATATTTCCTAGTGGTGATTGATTTTACTCTCATCCTATATCCCTAGTCCTATATCCTATAGCAGGCTTGTAGTAATACTCTATGTCTGAGTACTACTACTGAGAAAAACCTGTATAGGCCACCACAAAAATGTGTGATGATCCGCACCCGGTGTAAGGGCACGAGTACGTGAGTACGTCCAGCCTACGCTGCAGCATCGGCGGTAGAACATTGTCCAGGTCAATACTATCTAAATATCTTAAACAATATATATAATGTGCCTGTCATGATATCTCCACTCCTAAATGGAGGACAATATGATAATATGATAATATGATAATGGTAAACAATACTCAATCACAATAACAAACTAGAGGATGATGTAACGTCCCGCTCCAAACGGTTACTTATGGAACACTTGCTACTTCAACTCAGTTGAGAATCGAGTCTTGGGGAAACCTTAGCGCCAAATCAACACGGACGAAGTGCAATGAAATATTCTAATTGATGGAACGACTTCTATTGAAATAAGTCCAAGAGTTTTTGTTGGTTGCTTTGCTTCTTGGTTTTGTGTTGCTTTATGTTTTGAATTACTTTCGATGACTTGGTTTTCATGATTTTGCTTTCTCGCTTGCGCGTTCTTTCGAATCATAAGGGAAAGAGATTAAAGTATGCTAATCAAGTATTGTTGCATTTGCATGACGCATAACCAAAGAGTAAACGTTGCATAAGGCTTCCACATCCTCTCGTTCGATTCATTCGGTGAGTGGCTTAGGCCCTTCGATGAATCTTTCAGTTCACACGCCTAAATAAAATGATCTCTAGTTCACTAAATATTGCCTCACTAAAAAGATAAGCTAAAGAAATAAACTGCATGCAAATATACATAGAGTTTCTGCTTTACTTCAATTGAATGTGTGCCCCTTACTCACTTGTTGCATCACTTTATCGTGCATTAAACCTTCATGGTTAGTGTTTGTGTCAAGTGTAAAAGAATGAATGAAAAGAGTCTAGTAGTCCGCCCTGATGTTCCGGTCCTACGGGATCTAGGGGGGTATGGCTATTAGATTGTTAAATGCTTGCAAATGTTGTGCATCCTAAGAGTTTAATTGATAAAATATTACTGGTCATGCATGGGTCTCGGACAACTTGTGCAAAAGGTAATAGTCTCTCGATCGATTTTTTGGGGCACTAGGAATCGGTCGGTCCGGAAGGGATTGTGAGAGAACCCTGATATTCTGTTCATATGGGATCTAGGGGGGTATTATTGTCCATCAATGGGGAAACTCATGGACTGTCATAGATAGGGCGCATGCTAGGTTTACCTTCTTGCATACCTATCATTTTGACATCAAATATTGATACATAAGTTTATGCATACATGTAAATTATGGCTAACTTGTGTGTCTACTGCAGGGATAGCCGCTTGGTCGTGGGTAAGAATTATCATATGCATTTGCTATATATCGTCTATGTTTCCTTGCATAAATTGTTAAAAAGGAACTAGACAACTAAAAATATCACCTAATAATGCTAGCTTCATATGCTTACTTAGTGTAGATTTCTAAGATGAGTTTGGACACGGTCGCTCACCAGTACATATGGTAGTACTGACCCACGTTTATGGCAAATATTCAGGTACTGGAAGCGAGAGCTTGGCAAGCATTCTGAATCTGAATCAGCGTCAGCGCAACCATCAGTAGGACTGTGCCCGTGCTGCTTCTGTTGCTTTTCTCTCCAGTGGGCTACTCCTCTTCTGCTAGATGTTTTATTATTTTGGTCCTACTACAAGGATGTAATATGTGGGAGTTGTGGCTAATTTTAGAAATAAAAAAGAGTTGTAAGCCTTCTAAGGCATATTTTGTAACTCAACCAAGCAAGCACATTGTAATCCAAATCTTCAAGTATTCAATAAAAGAAAGTATTTTGTGCCTATCAATGTATTCAACTTTGGATATCTGCATTTTTATTCTGTGCCTATATATGTATATTTTTGTCTAACTTGTGTCTTGTGCAGGTACGTTGCCTGGTGCAAGCACAACTTAGGCTTGCACGGCATCGCGCCCAAGCAAGGACGATCAGTTCCGTAGGAACCAAGCGAGGACGATCGGCCCCTACGGGATCGGGGCACGACAGATGATATAGCACGATATAGAATAGAAGAAAAGAATAAAGTCACAATACATCACAAGCCCAAGACTAATCTCAACACAAGATCTCAAATAATAATACAATGCCAAGTGTCTAACTGACATATACAATATCGTGAATGAACTAACTATACCTAATCAACTGCTGGTACTAACTCAACATGCTCTATAGGTGATAACTCAACTGGCTCGCCATCCTGTGGCCCATAGTGCGTAAGAAACCAGTCCTCTAATGAATTATCTAAAAATATATATCCAATCAGGATTGGAGCAAAGTATAACCCAAATAGCAGTTCCAATAATTGACAGAAACTATAAAACAGCAATAGCAATAAAAATAAATGATGGAAGTAACTGAACTAGCATATATCACGAGAAAGAGCATCATGGTAAATAATGGCAAGAACTGAGAATAATATCGTAAGAAACAATAATGTAATGAACTGTAATAAAGTAAATAATATATAAATGTGCCTTAAAATATTAATAAATAAAAAAAGGTATATACGATTTTCTAGGACGGGGGTTTTACATTCTACCCAACTTGTAAAAATTTTGTCCTCGAAATTAAAACTAGGGTAGGGTTTCTCTATCTAACCTTACTTGATTACAGTATAAAGAATTCTCCTTAAGTTAACATGGTAGTTTCTACCCAACTTAGAATTTATCCATCTATCATCTAAGGCTATACATCTAAGAAGGCTATGTCCCAATTTATTTAATCATGTTATTGAATCCTCAAAGTCCTTTAACACTAAACATATCCTCTATGATATGCCCTTAATAATTTATAAAAGGTAGTCACCAAACAATGTGATTGGCCTATGGGGAATATCTAGTACTATCTATATATCAAACTTATACCAAGCAAGATGTTTCGTCTTTTTGAAATAAGGAAAGACGTAGATCAATAAATAAGAGTTCAAGGGAGAAGTAATAGAATGCAAGTATAGGGATCAAGGCGTTTCAAGGAATCCAATGGGAATTGTCAAGGCAGTTGTGGACTAAAATCCTATTTGGTAAATCCGTATTCGCATGCTCGTATTAGTACAGTTATGTAGCCGATACGATACGCTTAGACATGTCTAGGGCAAGTATATTCGTCTACTAATCATTACATATCTCAATCCACGTAAAGTAGTTTATGCGAAGGGTGAACCAAGCGCACTAAGGTTAGCTAGACCCTAATACACTGATTCTGAAATGTATTATTGTGGGCCCCCAATAATACGTATGTCATGAACAAGCTCGATAAAGAATAAGCTTGCAAAAACTAGGCTATAATAGCAGCATAAGTCAAGGTAGTACAGCAAATATGAATACGCTAGATTATGATGAAAGAAGGTTCATAACCATTCAAATTCACAAAAGCAAAATAAGCAATAATAATGAAAGACTACACAATCTCTACAGTTGTCATATTAATTCCTTGTCTAAGTCGCTTGTCGACCAATAGGGACATGGACCTCTAAATTCTATCGTCCGAATAATCACTGTAGTCTTTGCTAGCATACAATTAATGTCATTCGGTTACACTTCATCAATGGATCACAGGGACTACGTGATACTAGGTGGTGAGGTATACTATCCAACTTAAAATAATTTAACTACTATTGTATTGTCTTAAGGATACCTACAAAATAACCTTGCTCATGTACATAGAACAGAAACTCTTATTAGGGTCTCCTATTGCATTATATAGGTAAGTGTCAAGTGCTCATAGGACAGGTGTCAATCGTAGGGATAGAAGAGTTACTAGCCGTTAAGGGGAAAGGGATTTAACTCGTATCGAGCTATGGGTACAAATTAAACGATTTAACACTAAAGGATAATCATCGGGTCACAGTCTGCAAGAACAACTCAAACTTATCAAACCTTAACTACCAAGCACAAAAATATTCAAATTCAAGACTACAACTATAATCCTATCAAACTATGTGTCCTTAACAAAGGATAAAATTTCTTGGCCTATTATTAGGAGTGTCAGATGGCACGAGTTAAAATAATGAAGAAAAGAAAATATGATTAGTCGTCGCACAAATAGCAAGCGCTAGGGTTGCAGGGGAACAATATATAAAATTAAGATAGAGGGCTCTAGATAGCATCATGGTTCTCTAGGGAGTGGTATGCTAGTTGCTATGTTCGAGGCATGATCAAGGAACAAGTGTTGATTAAATTCCTCTAGGCTTTCTAAGGTGCTGTCTACTAATAATAAGACAATGATCTAAGTTTATAGTTCCAATATTATCTAACTATGAAGGTTAGGTTCAGTCCTAATTTTAAATTTTGGTTTTCTATTGGTTCCTCAATACTAGGGTCAAACATCATGGTAAGACTTCTAACTATCTCTAGTAGTGTCTATACTACTCTCAAGTCTTCTTAATACATCAAGGGGTAATGGTATACCAATCTAAAGATAAGGCATTCTAGGGTTCACTAGATATTCTAAACTTAGTGGTGTGTCTATATTCTCGATATATTCTTAATAGGTGTGCTACTCCAATTATTATCCTAATAACAGGGGTCCGTAGTATTCTAGCATAAGGCCTTATATACTCAAGGAACTTATTAGGGAAGTACAGGAATCAAGCAGGATACAATTATTCGAATAGAACAGATTAGAAGAAAGATGAGTCATAGTCAATTGTGGATGAGATCTTATACTCTAGTCCTAGGTGCAGGCTTGTTCGGTACAGTAACGTAACCGAGACAATATGCTCTCGACCTGCATGGGCCACCACAAAAATATGTCATGCCCCAGTCCCAAAAATACGTAGAACTAGGACACGTAAGCATGCCAGCCGCATGGATATGGCAACTCCAATATATGGAAACCAAATCCACACGTACGCTGTAATATGAATATCAAATCCACAAGTGGTATAAACATATGTCACGAGTCACAGGGTATAATCTAGATCTCATCCACGAAATTCAAATATGAATAGAATAACCAATTTTTATGAAACTAGATCTAAATAAGAAGTATCTAAGGATGATAGTTGGATGGAAACAAATCCACTACCAACTCAAATGGAAAAGTAAATACAATATGAGTACAACACAATCAAGCCCAATATAAGTATACCAGCTATCGATCACGGCTCGAAGAGAAGACATCCACGAAGCATCTATAACCATCCAAATTTGCGCTCCTGCAAATACTCAAGAACAGGTACACCTGGCAGCGGACCAGGTCCTCAGAGGGACATAACAAGATACTTAAACATATGCCAATAAAGTACTAAAATAAATATCCAATGGTCGCCTAACCATCTATGTGAATGCAGTTTGAGAACAACTTTCTAACAAGTGAGCTATCTGGCTGAGAACTGGGATTGGTATGACTCTCTCGGAGAACCAGGGGCCTCAAAGGCATGTCGTCTTTTGAACGGCAAAGGCCCACCAAGTAGTAAAGGGGTCATCACCTCCCGTATCTCCAGCGGAGCTTCCGGGTTACGGAAGGAAAAGTGTAAAGGAGCTCAAATGCGATACTTGTTGTTCTCCCCACCCCATGCTCTAAGCATGTCACATCCATGACACGATTTGGTTCATTGCCTATTCTTAGTACCCTAGCCCAATCCTACAACCAAACAAGGACAAGGATGGGACCACCGTACTATAATAGGCTATGTCCCTAGACCTCTAATAACTGCTAAGTCCACTAGCATGCAAAGTTTCTAACAGCAGTTATTCCTAACGCACGGCCCACACGTACAGGAGGCCAATCATGCACGCCAGTCCGTGATCTATATAAGACTCACAACTCGTGTAACAACTGTGTCACAGCCGATGAACCTAAAGATGCTACATGATGATGGGGTAGTCTCATAAACAAGGTCAATGCAAATACATAAATAAAAACATATCGCGACGACACTGTCACGCGCATTTTATATAACAGTTAAAATATATGAAAAGATAGAAAATAAAGATGCATGCAACATATGGAATAAAAATAACAGTACAATGGCAAGGTATACTTGCCTAGCAGGAAATCTGTAAAGTGTACGCGCCCAAATGTCAAGGACACGGAACCTGGAACTAAGGACTCCGAAAAAACGTCTCCGGATGCTGAAATAAACATCACTAACATTTCCAAAATGAGCAAAATAGCTAAAAAGCACATCCCTTTCGTCCAATTTGGACACAAGGGTAAAACATAATTTCGGACAAAGGTGGGGTCCACATGTGGCCCACTTTACACCGAAAAGTGTGCCGAGGGTAACAGTCTCTAAATGGGACAAATTATAGGTCAAACAACTCTAAATGTCAATACGAACCCAACGGTATGTCCAAATGTGGATTCCGATGAGCCGAACACAATTTTTGTCCAAAAAGTCAACTGTGGGGCCCGTCAATTGGCGATTTGGTCAACCGTCTCAGAATTGCATAAAAATTGGGTCACAGGACCAGCGCATTACCACGAGTCCAGTGGCACAACTTTTGTCGTAATCTGACAAGCATGCACAAAATACGCGTGAGTTCCTAAAAAGTTGCGACAGGGGGTGTGTCCGCGGATACGGCCTGTTTTTGGCGCGCACACGCGTCCGAATCAGTCTCCACGAATTTTTACGTGTCCGGTTACGCTGTATGCACCATTCGGTATACTTGGTATACGGCGGGGCGGTCCCGTTTGGCGGGACGCGCTCCATTTTCCAACTTTTGGAAATCTGGAAAAAGTGGGTTCGTATAGTTTTGTGACAAATTTAATTATGTCCACAACAGCTAATAATATAGGGTTATTTAATAGAAAATAAACTAGGTCAAGTCTTCTACACATATCAAAAAGAATCACCGAATTTGGATCTCTGTGGTGGGAGATACGAACTCAGCAATATAGGTGGTCACCGCAATTTTCTGCAATTCTAGAATTGGGTCTGCTCGCGCATGCTTTGGATGCTGCTTTTCGTCTAGGGGTACACGTTTTCCGAGGTTGACTATAATACAAATATGGAAGAGGGGTGAGCATACCGGTGAAGACGGAACGGCATTTGGTTGAGCGAGTCGACGGAAAACAACTCCGAAGCGAAGGTGCCTCGTGTGGGAATCTGCAGTGCGCGAGGTCGGAGTCGTCGGGATGGTTTGGATGGCTTGGCGGGGCTCTCTGGCTGCGGTGACGGCTCTAGATGAGAAGAGGAGGTCTGGAGATTTAGGTTAGGGTTTTTGAGAGATAAATATATATATATATATATATATATATATATATATATATATATATATATATATATATATATATAATAGGGAGAGAGAATAGGAGTTGGTTTGAAATGGTTGCGGCCAAAAAGGGGGGGTCGGGTCCCTGGGAGTTAATACAAAGGCTGAACGGTTGAAGTCTTAGCAAATTTGCTAAGTTGAATGGTGGGCGGGTCACAGCAAGTTTGCTGAAGTGGGAATATAGCAAATTCCTAAGGAATGGTTTAAGTATAGTAGTTATTTTGTTATTATTATTATTATTATTATTATTATTATTATTATTATTATTATTATTATTATTATTATTAGTTAATCTTATTTAATTATTTTTTTTCTTTCTTTTCTTTTCCTTTCTAAATATATATATACATATATATTTGTGTATACATATATATTATATATATACTCATAAGAAAATTCATGGATTAGAATAATGCACACCATTAGGCTAGCAACTGCTTAAGGGGTCTCCTACATGGAATAAATTTCGAAAAATTTCTGATGGTCCCATAAGTCCTCTAAGTGCCCGAACACCTAAAATAAGAATTATTAAAAATCTATTTCTCCTATTTAGACCTAATTACTATAATTTAAATTAATAATTAATAAATAAAAAAAGGTAGCGTGGGCTAAGCTTCCCGCCTCGACCAAAACGAATCGTGCCACGCGTCGGAGAAATCCGTAGGAATACTAGATCGCCAACCTAAAACAAAACAGTCTCAACACATAGTCTAAACAACAACACAAACCAGAAAAATAACGATCTATACCTGAAACTCAAGGGGTCTACGGTGGCTGTCGGCCCAATGCCGCTGTCTGTCCTGCGCCACTCGCAGTCTGTCTCTGATGAGTTTCACCTTTTCCGCTGCATCCACGACCATTTCTGGTCCTAGCAAGGCTCTCTCTCTCCAACGTCGTTCCAAGATAACGGTGTACGACACCTTCGTCCATAAAGAGCCTCAAATAGTGACATTTCGATGCTGGCCTGATAGTTGTTGTTGTAAGCGAACTCTACCAGGTGTAGATGATTCTCCCAAGAACCTCCGAGATCTAGAACGCAAGTGCATAGCATATCCTCGAGAGTCTGAATAGTCCTTTCAGACTGTCCGTCTGTCTGGGGGTGATATGCGGTACTGAACTTGAGCTGAGTGCCCAAGCTAGCCTGCAAACTCCTCCAGAAGTGGGAAGTGAAACGACTATCCCGATCTGAGACGATGCTCACCGAAACTCCATGAAGCCTAACAATCTGTCGTACGTACATCTCTGCTAGCCTCTCTGTCGACGTGCCCACCTTGAAAGGTAAGAAATGGGCTGATTTGGTCAACCTGTCCACGATGACCCAAATCGCTTCCTTCCCTCCTGGAGAACGTGGAAGCCCTGAAACAAAATCCATGGTCACGTGCTCCCATTTCTATTCTGGAATCGGTAAAGGTTGAAGCAAACCACCTGGCCTCTGCCGGTCTGCCTTTACCTGCTGGCATACTTGACACAGAGATACGAAGCGTGCTACCTCGCACTTCATTCTATACCACCATACGTGCTCCCTCAAGTCTCGATACATCTTGTTGGCACCGGGATGCATCGAGTACTGAGAGCGGTGTGCCTCTTGCAAAACCTCCTCGCGCAGCTCCTCGCTCGGCACACACATCCTCGTGCCATGCCGTAAGGAACCATCATCTGCGATCGTAAAATCGTCCGACAATCCTGTCTGAACCTGTGCTTTGATACTCCTCAGAGCCTCATCATCATACTGCGCAGCTCTAATCCTGTCCATCAGCTCAGACTGTATCTGCAATCCCCACATCTGAATCTCAGTACCGGGAACTAATACCTCAATCTCCAAGCTCTCCAAATCAGCCAACAAATATCTATCTGTCGTCAAGTACATAGCCATCGGATACCTGCTCAAGGCATCGGCGACTACGTTGGCCTTCCCTGGGTGGTACTGCAATAAGATATCAAAGTCCTTCATCAATTCCAACCACCTCCTCTGCCTCATGTTCAGCTCCTTATGTGTGAACACGTACTTCAAGCTCTTGTGGTCTGTGAAGATCTCTACACGCTCTTCGTACAGGAAATGTTTCCACAGCTTTAGAACAAAGATAACTACTGCCAACTCCAAATCGTGGGTGGGATAGTTCTTTTTATGAGGGCGTAACTGCCTGGAAGCATAGGCAATTACCTTCCCGTGCTGCTGAAGAACACATCCCAGACCCTTCCCTGAAGCATCACTGTAGATGGTGAAACCACCTGTCCCTGCTGGCAATGTCAAAATAGGAGCTGTTGTCAACCTCTTCTTCAGCTCATCAAATGCAGCCTGGCACTCCTCCGTCCAGACAAAATCCACATCCTTCCTAGTCAGTTTGGTCATTGGCGCTGCAATCTTGGAGAAGTCTTGTACAAACCTCCTGTAGTATCCTGCTAGCCCGAGAAAACTCCTGATCTCAGCTACCGAACTGGGGGTAGCCCACGACTCCACTGCCTCAATCTTCTGTGGGTTAACCGAGATTCCGTCACCCGATACCACATGCCCAAGAAATTCAAACTTGTCAAGGAAGAATTCACACTTAGAGAGTTTTCCGTACACCTTCTCCCTCCTGAGAGTCTCTAAGACCAACCTCAGGTGCTCTTCGTGCTCCTCCGGGGTCTTGGAATACACAAGAATATCGTCGATGAACACTACCACGAACTTGTCAAGGTATTGGTGGAACACCTTGTTCATCAGGTTCATGAATACTGCCGGTACATTGGTTAAACCAAATGGCATCACCAGAAACTTAAACTGGCCGTATCTGGTCCGAAAAGCTGTCTTCGGCATGTCTTCTCTCTTCACCTTCACCTGGTGATAGCCTGACCTCAAATCTATCTTTGAAAACACCCTCGCCCCGCTCAACTGGTCGAAAAGATCATCTATCCTCGGCAGCGGGTACTTGTTCTTGATAGTGATATTGTTCAAAGCTCTATAATCAATGCACATGCGCACTGTGCCGTCCTTCTTCGGTACGAACAATACCGGAGCTCCCCATGGTGATGAACTGGATTTGATGAAGCCTTTGTCCTGCAGCTCCTCAACTTGCGTCTTCAGTTCTGCCAGCTCGCTGTTGTTAACTCTATAGATATGTTGTGAAATGGGCTCCGCTCCTGGAACCAAGTCTATAGGGAATTCAACATCTCTGTCTGGCGGCAAGCCTGGCAACTCCTCTGGAAATACACCCAGGAACTCCGCTATCAGAGGATGTGGCAACTCCTCTTCTTCCGCCCTGGCTCCACAAAATGTGCTCCTCCTCTGTTTCGCTGCTTCTCTGACGACCTCAAACTCCGGCTCTCCTGGTGGTCTAAATAAAACTCTGCCTCTATAACAATCTATAGTAGCATGATGCCTACTCAACCAGTCCATTTCGAGTACAATATCGTACCCCGAAAGTGGCATGACGAGTAAGCTCACGCTCAACTCTCGGCCTCCTACTGACACCCTCCGGTCCTTGCAGTGATCACGGACTAGGATAATACCTCCACCAGTCGTGATCTTGCAAGTCCTAGCTAATGGTTCTGTGTCTAAATGATGTCGAAGTGCATAAGATACAGACACAAAACTATGGGAAGCGCCAGAGTCGAATAAGGTAAATGCGGGAATACAATCGAGAAGAACCGAACCTGTGATCAAGTCTCCTGCTGGCTCGATCTCCTCGACTGCCATGGCATACGCTCGCCCCTGGGGTACACCTCTCTGCTGCTGGTGCTGGGCAAACTTCTGATATTGTGGTGGAAGTGGTGCCCTCTGTTGTTGGCCTCCTGGTACGGTAGGTACCCTGTCTGGTCCTCTCTGGGCGGCTGCTCTACCCTGACCTGGACGAATGGTAGGACAATCCTTCAGCTGGTGTATCGTCGATCCGCAGGACAGACATGAGCCCAATCTTTTCCTGCATATATCTCTAGTATGTCCCATCTTTCCGCAGTACGCACACTAGATGGCGGGTTGAGTCTGTCTCTGTTGCTGCTGCTGGACCTGCCCTCGGGCTGGTGCCTGATGCTGCTGCTGAAAGGGTCTCTGCTGTTGCTGCTGAAAGTGTGGACGCTTGCCCGTTCCCGCACTACTATTTGCTCCTCCGGAACCATCGCATCCCCTCTTGGGCCTGAGGCCCAAGTCGTCCTCGGCTATCTGGGCATCCATCAATATGCCCTCGTAGGTAGCTGTGCGACGTCCCGACGTGCGAGACTTGATCTCCCTTGCCAGCCCCTTTCTGAACTTTCGGGCCCTGTCCCCCGGATCTCTAATCATCGACGGTGCGAAGCGGCTCAGGCGGGAAAACTCTGTGGCATACTCGTCGACGGACGAGCTCCCCTGGGCTAAGTCATGGAACTGACTCTCCAAAGCTCCCAGGGCAACATCAGGAAAGAACTTCTCCTTGAAGAGCTCCTTGAAATCCTCCCAAGTGAGTCCCCTGCGCAAGAGTCTCGTCTCCGTGCGAAACTACGTCAAGGCAATGTCCAACATCTGGCTGCCAGCGGCCTCGATCTGGAGGGCCTCTGGAAGCTGTGCCAAGCGCAAGTTCCTCTCGATGTCCTCTAGCCAATCATCGGCGTAGAGTATCCCTTCTGTCCCCTTGAATTCCCGAGGCATCATCCTCTTGAAATCCACAATGGTGCCCGGCCTCTGGTGGTGCTGATCAGGACACTGCTGCTGCTGAGTAACTCTCTCTACAGCCTGGAGAGCCACTTGATGAGCATTCTCCATGTTCACCCTCATCATCTCTGTCTGGGCCTGATGTGCCTCAGCCTGCACTCTCTGGGCCTCTGCCGACGTCCTCTGGGCATCGACCATGCCCTGAATCAAGGCGAACATCTGTGCTCCGTCGACGGGCACACCTCCTGGATGCTGAACTGGTGATGGGGGTGGTGCCGTCGTAGCTATGGGGACCCTCTGAACAGGTGGTGGAGGACCCCCGAATGCTGCAGACACTCCCACATGTACTGGAGATGTAGGAGGTGCTGCGGATGTCTGTCCGGCAGGGCGAGAGATGGCAGACCTCTCTGAAGCTGCTGCTCCGAGTCTCTGGGACCTGGTCCTCGGCATCCTGAAGACAGATCGAAAGATTTAATTAAGGCAATAGATACGATATCATCAAGGAAGGACAGTAAATTTCTAAAGGAAAAAATCAGTAAGAGTAGTATCATAAGAATTCAGAATTCCCTAATTATGATTGAGCATAACCTCGGCCTAATTCCTATTTCCTAAAACAGGCTCGTAGTAATACTCTAAGCGAGCACCACTACGATATTGCTCTAATGCGAATCTAGGACTTGGACCTGCATGGGCCACCACTAAAACGTGTCACGACCCGCACCCGGAATTTGGGCATGAGTCGTGGGTACGTCCAGCCTATGCCGCAGCATCGGCGGTAGAACGCTGTCTAGGTCTCAACATATAATATATCCTGTGAATAGTCTCAACTCCGTACGGAGGACAATGATAAATAATCCACAGTTCTATGATATACTCAATCACAAGCTAATAGAAAATAATGGCACGATGAGAATAGAAAAGAGTTCTATTAAAAGCTAATCACAATAAGTCCAACTCAAAACTTGGGTCTAGATGACCTCACAAAAACACAGAATAATAAATACACCTCAGTCTCAGTCTAGAACAATAAATGCAGAAAAATAATCTAAGAATTTGCAGGTAAATTCTCCTCTAGGCTAGGCAACTCCTCTGGGGTTTCTGGAGTGAAATCTCCCTCTAATCCTGGGCCGTAATGAGTGGGGAACAAGCTCTCCAGGTCCTCTAAAAAATGTTATCCAGTCAGGATTGGAGCGAAGCACAAGCACTAACAGCAGTTTCATTAAATTGACAAAGACTATAAACAGTGTAAGAATACAAGATGAGAAGAATTACAGGAAATATAAAGTACTGGAGAAAATGGAAATAGGCAATAGAGCATCTAGCAATGAACAATAATAGTGAATGCTAGAACAAGTGAATCTGAATAAATAGACATCTAGCTAAGTGTTTGAATTATCAGTTTATTATGTGATCGGCTTGGGAGTTGATCAGGCTGGTTATATATGATTAGCTATGATTCTTGAAGGTCAGGCTAACCATATGGTTAGCTATGATGCATGATAATGGTCAGGCTAATCACATATAACAGCTATGAAGCATGATAATGGTCAGGCCGCACCCGACGTGAGAAGTGGGGTAAGCTATGATGCATGATAAGTTTGGATATGATCACATAATCTACTAATAGTTCCCCATCCCCCAGCTAGCACGATGGATTCCAATCACGACTCCTCATGATGGGGATCTAGGGTGCTAACCCGTGTATCCATAGTGTCGGAATCAAGTATGTAATACAATTGCATTATAGAAATAATCAACAATGAAAACTGTCAGAGAATGTACTCGCCTGTGGTCCTGAGCAAGGAATGAGGATCGATGTCCAAGTGGGATCACAATGACCTATTTGTGGAATATAATTGTCAAAATACTGAATTAAGGAAATAAATATGTTTTAACAATTTAATTATGAGGCCTCTAGGTCATACTAGAACTTTTGGTCAATACTAGTCAACTTGGTCTCATACTAGGCCAATTAACATAAATATAACTCCCATATAGATCCTAAGGTATTACCTAAACTGACACACATAATACTCAGCTACACACTCCCTTCCCCAAATCTGATATACAGACACAAATTTAACAGGGTTGCACACACACACACACACAGTTATCTAACACTAGCCCTCTAGAACTAAACACATAGGCAGACACACTGAAACTATTCACACACTGCTAGCTGCAGAATACAACACAACACAATTCCCTACACTGCTACACACAGATACACATAAGCAAACACACTGACATCCATAGACACAGGCAAGCATAGGTTATGAGATAATTCACACACATTAGTCTCACTGCTTACTCACACACAACTTCACAGTAGTGAAATCCCCAAATACTGATACCCTAAACTGATACAAACTGACACAGGTATCTGCCCCTCACACACACAATGCTACACAAGGCTCACTGAGAACACACAGGACACTGACACATACCATTCCTAAACACACAGGCTAGACACTAGCTACTGAAGAATAAACCTGGGACACACTGACCTTACTGCAATTGCATACTGAATTAAGGAAACTCCCACACTGTCACATAGGTTCTGAGTTCTCACTGCTCTCTCTCTCTTCTCACAGAATTATGCACACACACAGATAACTCACATAATTGTTTCTTAATCCTATACACACACATTATCAACACATAGGCAACACTGACTAACTGATACATACACACAGTTCAAATACTGAACATAATGCCTTACACACATACTGATATAATCTGATACACTAATCCTAACACTGATACAAAAACCCAAGTGCCAGACACACTGAATTCCTACACAACTGCACCTCACATCTACTCACACACAAGTACACAGGCATAGGCATAAGCTGGTACTGGGATACATTGACACTATCTCACTCTCACAGATTTCTGGATACTGGTACCTACTACACTGGTAGGAACACACACAGACACACATCGTTCTCACATAGGTAAAACTGGTACCACACCCTGCACAACCTACTCGAATACTACTACTACAAAGGAACACAGGAATAACACTGAACACACTGACCTAGTCACACTAAGACACACTGATCAGGACCCCCCCTGTACAGTGAGAAACACACAGAACTTAGACACACAGCAGTTTAACACCTACACACTAGATGTACACTGTACTGAACAACACACCCGACTGCACAGGATCCAAACTGGTCACCACACATACTGCACACAGGGATTCACAATGACACACACAGAACTCTTCCCTACTGCACAGGAAAACAACAGTTTTCTAAAACACAGGCAAACTCATTATGTATATAGGTCTATAATCAAACATGCAGAATTTCGAATACCTTAGATGGATAACTCCTAAATGATATTTCATCGAGCACTTGGTGTGCTGGAAACGAACCAAAGCACAAAACTCCTGAAAAACTTAAATGAAACCCCTAAAACGAGATCGGAATCTTCTCGTTGGAGGATGAAATCAGTCTACATGAAACCCTTAGGGTTAGGGTTCACGAAATTAGGGGAAAAATAACCTATTGAACACAAAACCCTAGTTTCACCTAGGTTTCCATGTAGAAACCCTAAAATCGAGATCTAAACAATTTGGTAGGCTCCTAATGGCCAAACACAAATAGAAAACAGAATTAAATGGGTTAAAAATTGGATTCTCACCTATTGGGAGATGGTTTCCCAATGTAGGTCCTCCTTCTTCAAGTCTTCTTGGTCCAAGCTCCTTGGTTTCCTTTTGATGGAGGAGAAAATGAATTTCTAGGGTTTTAATTCCTGAAATTTATGGGGAGGGATTAGTTTTTCTAATGGAGGCTAGGTTTAGGCTTTCTTCATAAAGGAAGAGGCTTGAGGGAGGCTTCCCTTCATTATATAGGGTTAGGTTTAGGGTTTCAATGCAAGGGTTTAATTTAACCCTTCAGGTTAAGTCATCTAGAACTAAGAATTAATTTGGGTTTAGTCATTCTAGGGTTTTAAACCTAAGACTAAGTGTCAACTAGGGTTTCACTAAAAGCTAGATTATAAGTTAGGGTTTACTTATTAGGGTTAGACCTAATGGGTTTCTAGGGTTTAAACTAAAACCAACATAAATAGCAACATATAATTAATTGTTAAAAACTCAGCAGATTACATAATTATTCAGAAATAGTAAAATTATCCAAATGCCCTTATCTGGAAAAGTGGTAGTGACAGGATAGGTGTCAATCGTAGGGATAAAAGAGTTACTAGCCGTTAAGGGGAAAGGGATTTAACTCGTAACGAGCTATGGGTACAAATTATGCGATTTAACACTCAGGGATAATCATCGGGTCGCAGTCTGCAAGAACAACTCAAACTTATCAAACCTAAACTACCAAGCACAAAAATGTTCAAATTCAAGACTACAACTATAATCCTAGCAAACTTTGTGTCCTTAACAAAGGATAAAATTTCTTGGCCTATTATTAAGAGTGTCAGATGGCACGAGTTAAAAGAATGAAGAAGAGAAAATATGATTAGTCGTCGCACAAATAGCAAGCGCTAGGGTTGCAGGGGAACAATATATAAAATTAAGATAGAGGGCTCTAGATAGCATCATGGTTCTCTAGGGAGTGGTATGCTAGTTGCTATGTTCGAGACATGATCAAGGAACAAGTGTTGATTACATTCCTCTAGGCTTCCTAAGGTGCTGTCTACTAATAATAAGACAATGATCTAAGTTTATAGTTCCAATATTATCTAACTATGAAGGTTAGGTTCAGTCCTAATTTTAAATTTTGGTTTTCTATTGGTTCCTCAATACTAGGGTCAAACATCATGGTAAGACTTCTAACTATCTCTAGTAGTGTCTATACTACTCTCAAGTCTTCTTAATACATCAAGGGGTAATGGTATACCAATCTAAAGATAAGGCATTCTAGGGTTCACTAGATATTCTAAACTTAGTGGTGTGTCTATATTCTCGTTATATTCTTAATAGGTGTGCTACTCCAATTATCATCCTAATAATAGGGGTCCGTTGTATTCTAGCAGAAGGCCATATATACTAAGGAACTTATTAGGGAAGTACAGGAATCAAGCAGGATACGATTGTTCGAATAGAACAGATTAGAAGAAAGATGAGTCATAGTCAATTGTGGATGAGATCCTATACTCTAGTCCTAGGTGCAGGCTTGTTCGGTACAGTAACGTAACCGAGACAATATGCTCTCGACCTACATGGGCCACCACAAAAACATGTCATGCCCCAGTCCCAAAAATATGTAGGACTAGGACACGTAAGCATGCCAGCCGCATGGATATGGCAACTCTAATATATGGAAACCAAATCCACACGTACGCTGTAATATGAATATCAAATTCACAAGTGGTATAAACATATGTCACGAGTCACAGGGTATAATCTAGATCTCATCCACGAAATTCAAATATGAATAGAATAACCAATGTTTATGAAACTAGATCTCAATAAGAAGTATCTAAGGATGATAGTTGGATGGAAACAAATCCACTACCAAATCAAATAGAAAAGTAAATACAATATGAGTACAACACAATCAAGCCCAATATAAGTATACCATCTATCGATTACGGCTCGAAGAGAAGACATCCACGAAGCATCTATTACCATCCAAATTTGCGCTCCTGCAAATACTCAAGAACAGGTACACCTGGCAGCGGACCAGGTCCTCAGAGGGACATAACAAGATACTTAAACACATGTCAATAAAGTACTAAAATAAATATCCAATGGTCGCCTAACCATCTATGTGAATGCAGTTTGAGAACAACTTTCTAACAAGTGAGCTATCTGGCTGAGAACTGGGGTTGGTATGACTCTCTCGGAAAACCAGGGGCCTCAAAGGCATGTCGTCTTTTAAACGGCAGAGGCCCGCCAAGTAGTAAAGGGGTCATCACCGCCCGTATCTCCAGCGGAGCTTCCGGGTTACAGAAGGAAAAGTGTAATGGAGCTCAAATACGGTACTTGTTGTTCTTCCTACCCCATGCTCTAAGCATGTCACATCCATGACACGATTTGGTTCATAGCCTATTCTTAGTACCCTAGCCCAATCCTGCAACCAAACAAGGACAAGGATGGGACCACCGTACTACAATAGGCTATGTCCCTAGACCTCTAATAACTGTTAAGTCCACTAGCATGCAAAGTTTCTAACAGCAGTTATTCCTAACGCACGGCCCACACGTACAGGAGGCCAACCCTGCACGCCAGTCCGTGATCTATATGAGACTCATAACTCGTGTAACAACTGTGTCACAGCCGATGAACCTAAAGATGCTACATGATGATGGGGTAGTCTCATAAACAAGGTCAATGCAAATACATAAATAAAAATATATCGCGACGACACTGTCACGCGCATTTTATATAACAGTTAAAATATATGAAAAGACAGAAAATAAAGATGCATGCAACATATGGAATAAAAATAACAGTACAATGGCAAGGTATACTTGCCTAGCAGGAAATCTGTAAAGTGTACGCGCCCAAATATCAAGGACATGGAACCTGGAACTAAGAACTCCGAACAAACGTCTTCGGATGCTGAAATAAATATCACCAACATTTCCAGAATGAGCAAAATAGCTAAAAAGCACATCCCTTTCGTCCAATTTGGACACAGGGGCAAAATAGTAATTTCGAACGAAAGTGGGGTCCACATGTGGCCCACTTTACACCGAAAAGTGTGCCTAGGGTAACAGTCTCTAAATAGGACAAACTATAGGTCAAACAACTCTAAATGTCAATACGAACCCAACGGTATGTCCAAATATGGATTCCGATGAGCCGAACATAATTTTTGTCTAAAAAGTCAACTGTAGGGCCCGTCAATTGGTGATTTGGTCAACCGTCTCAGAATTGCGTGAAAATTGGGTCACAGGACCAGCGCGTTACCACGAGTCCAGTGGTGTAAGTTTTGTCGTAATCTGACAAGCATGCACAAAATACGCGCGAGTTCCTAAAAAGTTGTGACACGGGGTGTGTCCGCGGATACGGCCTGTTTTTGGCGCGCACACGCGTCCGAATCAGTCTCCACAAATTTTTACGTGTTCGGTTACGCTGCGTGCACCATTTGATACACTTAGTACACGGCGGGGCAGTCCCGTTTGGCGGGGCGCGCTCCGTTTTCCAACTTTTAGAAATCTGAAAAAAGTAGGTTCGCATAGTTTTGTGACGAATTTAATTATGTCCACAGCAGCTAATAATATAGGGTTATTTAATAAAAAATAAACTAGGTCAAGTGTTCTACACATATCAAAAAGAATCACCGAATTCGAATCTCTGTGGTGGGAGATACGAACTCGGCAATATAGGTGGTCACCGTAATTTTCTGCGATTCCCGAATTGGGTCTGCTCGTGCCCACTTTGGACGCTGCTTTTCGCCTAGGGGTACACGTTTTCCGAGGTTGGCTATAATACAAATATGGAAGAGGGGTGAGCATACCGGTGAAGACGGAACGGCGTTTGGTTGAGCGAGTCGACGGGAAACAACTCCGGAGCGAAGGTGCCTCGTGTGGGAATCTGCAGTGCGCGAGGTCGGAGTCGTCGGGATGGTTTAGACGGCTTGGAGGGGCTCTCTGGCTGCGGTGACGGCTCTAGATGAGAAAAGGAGGTCTGGAGATTTAGGTTAGGGTTTTTGAGAGATAAATATATATATATATATATATATATATATATATATATATAATAGGGAGAGAGAATAGGAGTTGGTTTGGAATGGTTGCGGCCAAAAAGGGGGGGTCGGGTCCCTGGGAGTTAATACAAAGGCTGAACGGTTGAAGTCTTAGCAAATTTTCTAAGTTGAATGGTGGGCGGGTCACAACAAGTTTGCTGAAGTGGGAATATAGCAAATTCCTAAGGAATGGTTTAAGTATAGTAGTTATTTTGTTATTATTATTATTATTATTATTATTATTATTATTAGTTAATCTTATTTAATTATTTCTTTTTCTTTCTTTTCTTTTCCTTTCTAAATATATATATACATATATATATTTGTGTATACATATATATATATACTCATAAGAAAATTCATAGATTAGAATAATGCACACCATTAGGCTAGCAACTGCTTAAGGGGTCTCCTACATAGAATAAATTCTGAAAAATTCCTGATGGTCCCATAAGTCCTCTAAGTGCCCGAACACCTAAAATAAAAATTATTAAAAATCTATTTCTCCTATTTAGACCTAATTACTACTATTTAAATTAATAAATTAATAAATAAAAAAAGGTATATACGATTTTCTAGGAAGGGGGTTTTACAAATCCCCCCAGGGCAAACGATCCCCAGTGCCCCGGGAACTGTTCATGGGATCTCTCCTTGTGCACAAGTTGTCTTAAGACCAATACATAGAATGCAACTCTATCATATAAACTCTTACTATACAGCAGGTTTAGACTATAAGGGAATATCTCCATCTATCTTTACTTCTATTCTTTAGTAACCTATGCGAGGTTCTTATAAACATCTCTATATAGCATATGAGTAAGAAACATATATACATCTGTTTGAACAAGCATCAACAACAGTTCTATATGTATAAAATAAAGCATGTAGTTTATCTCTTTTAGCTTATTTTATTTAGTGAGGCATCATTGTATAGGAACAAGTAACTTGTGCAGACTAGAGATCATTTTTATTAAGGCGTGTGAACTGAACAATCGGCTCGGTTATTGATAGAGTGAATAGATCTGCCATTTCTTGAAATCTCCCTTCTGATTCAAAATCACCCATCTTAATTGAAAAAATAAAATTATTTTTCAGAAAGAAATCCAGCTCCTCTTCTACCCTTCATCGAAGGGCCTAAGCCACTCACCGATTGAATCGAACGAGAGGATGGGAAAATCTTATGCAACGTTCACTCTCTAGTTATGCATTCTAAAATTACAACAATACTTGGTTAGCATATTTCGATCTCTTTCCCTTAGCGATTCGAAAAGAATGCGCAAGCAAGAAAAGCGAAACATAAAAACCAAGTCATCGAAAGCAAAACAAAACACAAAGCAACACAAAACCAAGAAGCAAAGCAACCAACGAAAACTCTTGGACTTATTTTAATAGAAGTCGTTCCATCATTTGGAAGGTTTCATTACATTTCGTCCATATTGATTTGGCGGTAAGGTTTCCCCGAGACTCGATTCTTAACCGAGTCAAAGTAGCAAGTATTCCATAAGTAACAGTTTGGAGCGGGGCGTTACATACTACCCCACTGAGAAGAAGTTTTATCCTTGAAACTTAAGAGATGAAGGGGGCAAAGATCAAATCATCAAGAGGTCAAAGGAATCAGACTTACCAACATCGTGTCCGCTAGTCTCACGTTCTATATTCAACTGATACACTCTAGCTCTTTTGGGTTGATTAGTTTGTTTAATAGTTGGGCTTGGAGGGGTACGATTTTGTCCATATTCTGCATTGTCTACTTGGTTCTCAGGAACTTTCTCTTAGCCTGAAAATCTCTGAAGCCATGGCCTCTCTTCCCACAGTTGAAGCACTCTCTATTTTTGGTGCGACAGTTCCCGATGTTATGGCTCCGTCTGCCACAGAAGGTGAACTCTTGAGCAGAGTTTTGCTCACCTTCTATCTTCTTTTCCCCATCTTGGTATCTTTTAGAAGGAGGGTTTCGAGCAGCTGGCGCCTTCTCGGAAACACTCTGTAGCAAATACTGCTCATTCTGAACCGCTGCCTCAAAGGCTTTTATGTAAGAGGTACATTCACAGTTTATAACATCTTTTCTGAGACTATCATTCAAACCCTTAATAAATCTGTGTGTACGGGCTTTTTTGTCGGAAATCAACGAGCTAGCGAACTTAGCAAGTTTGGAGAACTCTGATTATAGTCGTCGACGGACTTGCTCCCTTGCTTAAGTTCAGAAAACTCGTCTTCCTTTCTCTATCTGACTGCAGGTGAAAGGTATTGCTCCTGGAATGCTTCTTTAAACATTCTCCAAGTGATCTTACCATCCTGATACGTTATGGCAAGATCTACTTTCTTAATTTTCCACCAGTCGGGTGCACATAACCGTAGCTGCATGTCTACACACGCCACCCTCTTGTTTGCGGGTATCGAAGCAAACTCAAACAAGCTCTTCATCTTTGTGATCCAGTCAATCACCTTATCCGGCGCGATCCTGCCTTCAAACTCTGGAGGTTTCAACTTCATAAACTCAGCACCTTTAAAGGTAGACTTCCTGGCCGCACGTCGAGGCTCATTATTTTTTGCTAAGCCTGCTCCCTAAGGCATGGTTGGGGTAGTCGCAGGTGTTGCGACAGTGTTTGATGTACTATTGTGTGCTACCAGGGTTGTCACTATCTGAGTCAGAGAGTCAAGCTGCTATTATTGTGCCAAGGCTTTAGTATTAGCCCGTTGCTGCTGAGCTTCGAACTGTTCCTGTAGTGCAGCATGGGGATCATTTTGATTCTCAAACATAGCGATCAGCCTATCGATTTAGTCATCGCTCACGCTTGTTGTAGACGATGTCCCTGGGTTACTTGTTACAGTCATTTGCTACAAAAGAGAGTAGCTTGCATTAGTCTCATAACATATTATGGACTTATTGCATGGGACGTTGGGTTTTCATACTCTTAGGGACATATTATACTCTCGATTTACTTCTTATAGATTCAAAATCAATTTTTTGATATTCGAGACTTTTGAAACCATTTGAAAACTTATATCATTTTTGAAAATGATATTTGAAGAGGCCAAGAACGTAAAGTCGTGCTCTAATACCACATGTCGTGCCCAGGTCCCGTAAGGGCCGATCATTATCGCTTGGTCCCTATGGAACCAATCGTCCTTGCTTGGGCGCGATGCAGTACAAGCCTAAGTTACACTTGCACCAGGTAAAGTACCTGTACAAGACACAAGTTAGACAAAAATATACATATATAGTCATAAAATATAAATGCAGAGAACCAAAGTTGAACATATTGATAGGAACACAAAATACTTTCTTTTATTGAATACTTGAAGATTTGGATTACAAAGTGCTTGCTTGGCTGAGTTACAAAATATGCCTTAGAAGGCTTACAACTCTTTTTACATTCCCAAAATCAGCCACAACGCCCACACATTACATCCTTCTAGTAGGACCAAAATAATAAAATATCTAGCAGAAGAGGAGATGCCCACTGGAGAGGAAAACTAAAGAAGCAGCACGAGCACAGTCCCTCGGAAGGTTGCGCTAACACTGATTCAGAATGCTCGCCAAGCTCTCACATCTAGTACCTGGATATTTGCCCATAAACATGGGCCAGTACTACCACATGTACTAGTGAGCGACTGTGGCGAAACTTACCTAGAAATCCACACTAAATAAGCAGGTGAAGCTAGCATTATTAGGTGATCTTTCTAGTTGTCTAGTTTCTTTTTAATAATTTAGGCTAGGAAACATAGACGATAGATAGCATATGCATATGATAAATTCTTACCCACGGACGAGCGGCTATCCCTGCAGCAGACACACAAGTTAGCAATAATTTGCATATATGAATAAACTCATGCATCTGTGTTGGCATCAAGTGTCAAGTGTGCATATAAGAGATGACTTATCATGTGACCTAACTATATGATGGTCCATGGGAAAACCCATTCTCTATAGACATGAATACCCCCTAGATCGCGAGAGCTTCTTTGCCTCAGGGTATTCCTCTAATCCCCCCCCCCCAGGGCAAATGATCCCCAGTGCCCCAAGAACCGTTCGTTGGATCTCTCCTTGTGCACAAGTTGTCTTAATACTAATGCATAGAATGCAACTCTTATCATATAAACTCTTACTATGCAGCAGGTTTAGACTATAAGGGAACATCTCCATCTATCTTTACTTCTATTCTTTAGTAACCTATGTGAGGTTCTTATAAACATCTCTATGCAGCATATGAGTAAGGAACATATATACATCTATTTGAACAAGCATCAGTAATAGTTCTATATATATAAAATCAAGCATGTAGTTCATCTCTTTTAGCTTATTTTATTTAGTAAGGCATCATTGTATAGGAACAAGTAACTTGTGCAGACTAGAGATTATTTTTATTAAGGCGTGTGAACTGAAGGATTCATCGAAGGGCCTAAGCCACTCACCGATTGAATCGAACGAAAGGATGGGGAAGTCTTATGCAACGTTTACTCTTTGGTTATACATCCTGAAATTGCAACAATACTTGGTTAGCATCTTTCGATCTCTTTCCCTTAGCGATTCGAAAAGAATACGCAAGCGAGAAAAGTGAAACATAAAAACCAAGTCATCGAAAGCAAAACAAAACACAAAGCAACACAAAACCAAGAAGCAAAGCAACCAACGAAAACTCTTGGACTTATTTCAATAGAAGTCGTTCCATCATTTAGAAGATTTTATTGTATTTCGTCCGTGTTGATTTGGCAATAAGGTTTCCCCGAGACTCGATTCTCAACCGAGTCAAAGTAGCAAGTGCTCCATAAGTAACCATTTGGAGCGGGACGTTACATAGTGGATACTAATACCTAGTATTAAAACTCAACTAACACTAACACCCCTACTAAATAACTAATACCTTGGTTGAAGCTATACTTAGATTCTAAACCAATCACCAATAGCTGTAACATGTTACCTCACTCCAACTGATACATTTGGTATCAAATCAAGCATACTCTTAATTTGGATAAGTATTAGTGATACCGCACATTGATACATAACTAGCTCTCTCTCTCTCTCTCTCTCTCTCACTGATATACTGGTAGAAATACGGCTCAGACCCCTACCCCTCTGGACAACACACTCCCAAGCAATCCAGCATAAACCTAAACAAAACTTCCTCACTTCTACACCCAGACTTCTCTAACCCGAGCTCCCTTACCAAAAGCTGCTACCTCAAAATCTGGAACCAACTTCACCCAATACCTTGATGGCAACCCTCTCACTCACTTGCAATGCACAATGTGTGCAGCTACACCAACTGACACTCATAAACTGGCTTGACATCCTAATTTGAACCACAGTGCAATGCACTACCTGTACAATGTGCTCGATATAATGCAATGTGCATCAGTCCCCAACTAATCTGTAGACTGAACTGAGGACAAATTTCTTCATCAGTTATAAAGTGATGCACTACAAGTTCAAGGTGATCACAGGCCTAGAGTCTTCCCTCTTTACCTGCTATTCTTAACCAAGTATTAGTGCATCCAATGGCACCAACTTGACATATCACCTTTCTATTAAAACTATGTTATTGCTCCTGGTATAACCTGAGTCTAAGTGTTTCCCCCCTTTAACTGTCATAAGTGTACATACACCCTCCTGATGCAGGTAAGTGCCTGCACACAGCATGGCTTCTACTGCTAAATGAACTCAAACTCCTCCCTCTCTCACATGGACTGAACACAGTCCTAGACCTGAGTACCACCATCACACCAAAACCACTGCCACATACACATATACTTCACTACCATATGCACACAAGTGCACACACACACATCTAATATATATCCACACATTGGTATATATATATATATATATATATATATATATATATATATATATATATATATATATATATATATATATATATATATAATAATGACTCACATATATGCTTTATATATACTATGTGAGTTATTATTATTATTATTATTATTATTATTATTATTATATATATATATATATATATATATATATACATATATATATATATATATATTAGTATATACACTAGCTAATAGCTAATTCGACAAGATACTCTATGATACGTATCCAAGTGAGAGTCAAAACTCACAATACACCACAATAAATATTCCTACATATCAAATATACTATTTCACAACTAATGCAACTTGTTACAATAAAAATTGATGAGTATTTACACAAATACCCCAAAAATGAGCCTCGTATCATACTGTATCACAAAATACTATGATACGCTCTACTCATGTCCAATTATGGACATGTACCTAGTCCCACAATCCTGATCTAAGTCTAGTTAGATCTAATTGGTTTTATAACACACACTTGATGTGTCAATCTTATAATTTTTCCTAATTGGACATAACTCACTATGTAGAATCCATAATACAAGTTATATGAACCTAATTCTTGATCATATAGGTAGCCCTAAGCCAAGAAATGATTTTTAATGGTTAAATGCATGAATTAAAGTCTAAATTAAGGGGTGAATTCAAAATTTACCTATTAGGAGATGGATTCCTAATAAAAAACTCAATGGACACAATTCTCCTTGTCAATTCATCCTTCTTCAAGTGCTCCTTGGAATCCAAGCTCTAATGCTTCTTAGATGATAAAATTGAGAGAAAATGGGTGTGAATTAGGTTGAATTTATGGAGGAATAAAGTGAATTGGGGATAAACTAAATTGGGGATCTAGATTGAATGAAATAAAGATGAGTGAGAGTAGGAACCCCCCCCCCCCATAGGTGGTCGGCCCCCCTCTTTCCCTTTTTCCAAGTAACAACAATTTCTCAATATACCCTCACTAGTTAATTATGAGGAATAATTAGGAAGGACTATATTGGAAAGTCTTTAAACTAATATAAATTAATCTAATCTCCTTAATTAATTAATTAAATTGGTCTAATGGGGTTAGTCTAATATTGGACTCAATGTGTCATGACAATCCAATGGGTCCACTAATGACAAGTCTAACTAAACATAGGCTAGTCCACTAACAAATAATTAATAGCACAACTCAATATAATTAATTAGTAGCACAATATATAATATTTAAATAATAAATTAATAAATATGTTAAATAACCAAAATACCCTCATCTAGAAATATAGTAGTGACACCTATCAACGAAAAGTTCCTCAAAAAGTATTATGTCTAAGCCAGACTTGTACTCCCCTTACTATCAGTAGGACGACCAAAATATACAGTGTACGTTCCCGTCGTTCATCCTCGGCAAGCGTGTAAGCACAATATGCACTTCCCTTGCACAAAAGTTTGACAAAATCCATTATTTGTATTTAGGAATCCTGAATAAACAACAGACAGTGGATCCTCAAAAGCTCCCCAGTAGAACAATTCTCAGGAGTATCCCCATTCTCGAGTAGACTACTCCCAATCAGTTCTCTTGGGCATTAGTTTACGTCTATATCACCTATGAACTAATGTCCTAACCGATTACCCCCAGTTGGGTTTTCCATCTCCATATTACCTCTGAGCGGACCTCTCTATATGACTATCAATTGTCATATCCATATTACCTCTGACATCGATCGTCATCTAAACTTATCACCTGTACCTAACTCAAAGTACGTTAGCAGTATTAAGTCCACAAAATCTACCACGTCCATATCACCTCTGGCAGGGCTTGTCTCGAACCTATTACTTGCACTCAGGTGTGCAAGAAGTAATGGGTCCACAAAATCTATTGCGTCCATATCACCTCTGGCATGGCTTATCTCAAACCTATTACTTGCACTCAGACGCGCAAGAAGTAATGGATCCACAAAACCTATCATGTACATATCACCTCTGATAGGGTTTTGTTTCGAACTTATTACTTGCACTCCAGTGCGCAAGAAATAATAGTTCCAGCAAAGATCCCCCAGTAGAATATCCTTAATGGAAGAAAATAGTTTACGTCCATATTACCTTTGAACTATGATCTGTCCATGTTCCCCATCCAAAAAAATAGCCATATCCATATTACCTTTGGCTCATTTCCTTTTTCTTCCACAAAAATACCATAATCTTACCTAACCTCTCGGTACGACTAACGATTAGCTCATGTCTGCGTTACCTCTGAGCTATCTTTCTCACATCCTCCCCAGTAGAGTTTGCCATGTCCTTCTAACCTCTGAGCAAACCTCTATGTATGACCATCGATTTTCACGTCCATAATACCTCTGACATCGGTCGTCATTTAAACTTATCATCCGTACTTAACTCTAAGTACGCAAGTAATGTTAAGTCCATAAAATCTATCACGTTAATATCACCTCTGATAGGGTTTTTTGCTCCAAACTTATTACTTGCACCCAAGTGCGCAAAAAGTAATAAGTTCCCCAAAGTCCCTCAGTAGGATATCCTTAACAAGCTGCTGTGTTGTGTTATGTCCATATTACCTATAGCACAATACCCAAAGTCCACAACATGCAATATAACAAATAAAAAAGAGAAAAACTTGAGCAGAGAGAAAAAGTTCCCTATCTTCCATAAAACCCCTTATTTATAGCACAAAGGAGATAGAGGTGACTCATTGATTCTCGCACCGTGTTGCCAGCATTAATTATGACGACGACGCTTGGGTTTTCTACTCAACTTTATCCTTTGAGAAATTATCACTTCAGGATCCTTGCTGAGAGATAGTTCAGAATCCCAAGAATATCCACTCAAGGATCGAGCTAAATCATGTCTTAAATAAAGATTTGATAGCCTGGCAGAGGCAGCTATGCGGCAACGTGCCTATGCGGCATATCACTCAGATGCGACCTAAGGTCTTCTCCTCCATGCTTCTTTTTCAAAGTATTCCAAACTTATCAGTTTGAAAACTTTGAAGAGGGTCTTGTAGAAGCATAAAAAATCTGGATCCATGCGTCCAACAACCATGTGTCCCAAGGTCAACTCAGAAGAAATCAGGACGAATGGTGACTATGCGACCGAGAAATAGCATCCATTCACTCCAAATATTAGCTTCATAAAGGCTTGACACAAAGATTATGTCTGACACAAAATCTTGACAAAAAGAATTTTCTAAATGCTTCAAAAAATATGAGCACACTAAGCAACAAGAAGCTCTCGTCAGACTAATTGTAACTTCTGAAAGGCGGACAGCTCCACGTGTACGAGGCCACATGCGTCCTAGAGTCCATTCGTCTCTCACCTCATCCTTACAAGACTTTATGCGTTTCATGCGTCTCTGGTCCTATGCGTTCCAGATTCAATGTATTCCATGTGTCTCTGGCCAAGCGTTCCAGACTCCATCCGTTGCATGCATCTCTGGCCTTATGCATTCCCAACTCCATATGTTCTATGCATCTCTGGCCCTACGCATTCCAGACTCCATGCGTCCCAGGCGTCCCAGACTCCTTGCGTCCAACGTGGCAGGGTTCCTTGAGGCAAAATCTTTCTATTGCGACTGAAGTGATTCTCTCCAATTAAATACGGATCACGTGTCAAGATGACCAAGTCACGCAAATAAAAGACGAGAACCGCTCAGATCTTCAGCAAGAGCAAATTCTAATAAACATCCATGTGGAAGCTCGACCTGACCCAACTAAATCATGTTAAGGATAGAAAACTGGTGGCAAGATGTCCATCATATGCGCCTACAGTTGCAACCACATTCTGTTGAAGTAGTCCCCTACGACCACCAAACAGGAGCATATGCGGCACCTATAGGTGCCCACCAACATGATGGCTATAAATAGGAGCAACTTAGATATCCCAAGGGTTGGCTGGCTATTTCTGCTTCAGAGACCATACCCTTCCAGACGAGCTACATACGTGCACACAAGAGAGAGAGAGAAGAGAAGAGAAGAAAAGAAAAGAGAAGAGATCATCCCTTATCCACTCATCGGACCGTCAACGAAATAAAAGAGTCACTACAATACTCGATCTCCATCATCACATTATCCAGATAAAAATATTTTACTTAGATTTTCTGTGTGGGATTTCTTTGTACTTTTTTTTGTTTGTTATTAAACTAAAGTTTTCCCAAACTTACAACCATGAAAAACAAATCTGTGGATTGTTCTACTGGGAAACACTGAGGACCTATTACCTATTTCTTATCTAAAATAAAAAAAGGAAATAGTTTTAGGTACATCTTTAACTTACTCCACTGGAGATGGAGAAGTGTATGTCTTATCTAGGCGTAATATTTCTTGAAAAAAATACCATTGATGGGCATCATCGTCAAATCTCCATTAGGCTTAGCGAGTCTGTAGGCACCGTTGGAGAATATTGTTTCTACCACATAAGGACCTTTCCACTTAGCTTGAAACTTTTTATTGCTCTTATGGGTTGTAACCATAGGTCTCCTTACTATAAGGACCAGTTCACCGACTTGGAATATTCTTTCTTTTACTTTTTGATTAAAAGCTTTGGAAATACGCGTTTGATATAATTCAATACGTTGTTTAGCATGTAAACATTTTTTATCCAATGGTTCTAACTCTTGAAGTCTCAAAAGATTAGTATTCTCTAATTTTAGCTTATTAGCAATAGCTATTCTGAGAGAGAGGTTTTGGATCTTGAGTGAAGAACTGCTTCACATCATAGACTAAGAAAAATGGTGTACAACCAGTTAGAGTTTGGACCATCGTACGATAAGCCTATAAGCATTCTTCGAGCTTCTTATTCCAATCGCGCTTATTGGATGAGACAAACTTCTTGAGTAGCTTGATTATGGTTTTATTGAAGGCCTCCGATAAGCCGTTGGCTGCCAATTTATAGGCCGTAGAAGCCATATTCTAGATTCAATTCTTGTCACATAACCGATAGAACTCTAGACTAGCAAATTGTGGTCCATTATCATGTATTATCCTTCGGAGAACACCAAAATGATATATCATATGGTGTTTGACAAAACTAATCATATTGGACGTCTTCACCTTGATGAGTGGAACTGCCTCTACCCATTTGGAGAAATAGTCAGTTTTTGGAAGTATAAACCGATGTCCTCTGGAAGAAGGTGGGCTGATAGGACCAATAATGTCCATCTCCCATGCTTCAAAATATAAAGATGCAGCTGTAGGATGTAAGAATTTTGATGGCTGGAGTATAACGTCAGCATGGATCTGATATGCTCTGCATTTACGAGCATAATCTACTGCATCCGCCACCATGGTGGGCCACCCATCCTCTAGAGACAATTATATAATTTAGGATCTGGCTGATGTGCTCCACATATATCGTCGTGAGCTTCGCAAAGTGATTATCTTGCTTCAATGTTAGATAGATAATGCAATAGCATCCCGTCGTATAAACGACGATATAATGCCTCGGACGAGGCATAATAGAATCAAAGTGAACGTCTCTTAATAGAAGTTGCTTCTTTTGAATCTTCTGGGAGGATCCTACAAGCAGCATAATCTATAAAAGGGTTTCTCCAAATTCATCCATGGATGTTGACTTTATGACGTAGCTCTGTTCGATGTGCAAGTTGTTCTTGACACAAAACAACTCTCGACTCTTTAATGTGATCGAATATTGTCTTTTCAGAGGAATGGCCAATGATGTTGCTAAACCGGCAAGAGAATCTGCTTCCATATTTTGTGATCGAGGCTACATGCTCAACGAAGAACCCTTTGAAGGTAAAATCTAATTCAATTGCCTCTTGATGATAAGGGATGAGGTCTTCGTGCTGAACCTCATACTCTCCTATAATCTGATTGACTATTAGCTTAGAATCTCCACAGGCTTCAAGATACTATATATCCAATTGTTTGGGTAATTAGAGGCCAATGAGTAAAGAATTGTATTATGTCACATTATTGGAATATGGTTCAATGAGAGAATACGCACGATGAATGAGTAACTTGTCAAGAGATACTAGGACTATGCCTACTCCGGCTACGATATTGCCTTTGGGTCCTATTCTTGATGCGCCATCGAAGAACAGTTGTCAGGTGTCATATTCCATCACCATATTAGATTCTAAGACTTTATCAAGAATTTCATCATACAGCTTAGACGTTTCTGGTACAGGATGAGATTCTAGGAAATCGACTAGTTCTTGACCCTTCACTGATTTTTTGGGACATATACCATGTCATAAGGTGATAACAATATTGCCTATGTAGCCAGACAAGAGTTAAGCATGCTCGGTTTGGTCATCAATACTCGGAGGGGATTCATTCTAGATATGACATGAATAGTTTGACCCGTCACATAATGTCATGTCTTTTGAATAGCGAACATCAGAGCTAGGCATTCTTTTTCTAAAGGATTGTATCTATGCTCGGCGTCGACCATCATACGAATGGGATAGTAGATTGTTTGTTCATGGCCATTATTATTCTTTTGTACGAAAAGAGCTCCTAGAGAATGACCCTTGCTCGAACATACAGCAGAAATAGTTTTCCTATAATTGGAGGCACTAGAACTGGCGGATTTGTGAGATATCGTTTAATGTCATCGAATGCTTGTTGAAATATTTTATTCTAGACAAATGATACGCCTTTCTTCATTAATAGAGTGAAGGTTCGGCATCGTCCAGAGAGATTTGAGGTGAACCTCCTGATGTATGCCAGACGACCTTATATCCCACGAAGTTCTTTGATATTACATAGAGGACGCATCTCGAGGATAGCTTTAACCTTATTTGGATAAATATGGATGCCTTTGGAAGTTATAACAAATCCGAGGAACTTGACTGGATACTCCTATAAAGGATTTGGTCGGGTTCATTTTGAGTTGGTGTTGGCACAATAATTCAAACACCATTTTCAGATCTTAAATATGGTCATCCTTAAGACGGCTCTTAACAACGATAACATCTACGTAACATTCCACTATTTTTCGTAGTTGTTCATGGAAGATAGTGCTCATGGCTCGTTGATATGTCGCTCATGCATTCTTTAAACCAAAGGGCGTGGCTGTATAGCAGTATACTCCAAGTGGTGTACGAAAAGAGGTGTGTGTTTCATCCTCGGGATATATCTTTATTTGATTATACCCCGAGAATCCATCCGTGAAAGACATACGTTCAAAGCCGCATGTGTTATTGATCATGACATCGATGATGGAAAGTGGGAACTCATCTTTTAGGCATGTTGCATTTAGATCCCGATATTCTATGCAGACACGGACCTTCCCATTTTTCTTTATTACTAGGACGACATTTGCAACCAAATCAGGATGTTATTCTTCCCGAACAAAGCCACAAGCTATCAACTTTTTGACTTTAGCTTCAATTGCTTCCATCGTGTCTGGACGGAACCGTCGATGTTACTGTTTAACTGGCTTGACATTAGGAAGGATATTGAGCTTGTGTGAAGCTATCTGGGGATCCAAACCAGGCATATCTTCGTAACTCCAGGCGAAGACATCAATGTACTCTTTTATTAGCTGAACCAAGGCTTGTTTATCTTCTTCAGAGAGGTTCTTTCTAATAAAGATTAGTTTTGGAGAAGACTATTTTCTACATTAATTTAAATAATTTTGTCTTCTGTAGATGGTTCACGTTGCTCGAATCGAAGCTCCCATTGAGTATTTATCCATTGTGCCTATGGATTATTTTCAAAGGGTTCTAAAATCTAATAATCTTTATTTACTGGATCGACTGACACCATGTTCACAGAAAGGGCATGCATATGTACTTCGCCTATGCTTTTATCAGAATCCCAGAAAGATAAGTCAGAAGAATAAGAATGTGTCTCTTCTTCTAATTCTGAGCTTTCATGAGGCGTTGGCGATGTGACATGCCCTAAACCGTGACCTGATCGCTGATAATATGTCTCAGGTTTTCCTTTTAGAGAGAAGTGATGTATAGGGGTACGTCTATATTTTCTATAGTTGAGTCCTCCGCCATATTTCAAGTTATAATCCATCCTTTGGATAATATTTTTGGTCTGTCGGCTGTAGCGGTGGATTTATATTTTTCCATGGTCATCGTCGGAATTACTAGTCTGTATGACCCTTTTGTTTCTAGCTTTGCCAAAAAGTATATGTCATTGATTATTCGGTCTTGTTGGGATTATAAAGCAAATATTTTCGTACAAACCATATGGTGCGCCATTCCAAAATGGCGACACCACTGGTATGGATAAAGGTTCATGATCATACAGGGCCTCTAGGAATTCTTGTGTAAAAGGATCAACATCAATGTAGTACGAAAGGGAGTCTTCTTTATTCATAAAATACAAGACTTCTTCCTCCTCCACACAGTCAACAGAATTTTTTGTTTTGACTGGAGGTTTGGTAAGATCAATAACTAGGGGTTGATTTGCTGGTATCGACTGTTTATTGCGTCGAAGGTCAATGACTAAAGGAGGTAACTTCTTAGGAAAATTTATCACCAACGGTTCCTTGTCTTCTTCTTCACTCATTGGCCTGCGGAGGTTAATAACAAGAGGCTCTATAGTAGTTGGATGAGAAATGTGCCCTTTAACTCGGATCATGAGAGGTTCCTCACTGGGGGTGCTCTCAGGCTCGCCTTCATTTTTATTAGCCTCCTCTTTCATGTACTCTACTGTATAAAGTATGGAGTCGGAATAGTATACTTCAACACCTTTGAATGGATTAATGTCGCAAACTCCATTTTGATCTCCCCCTGACTGTCTGCGTACTTAAAGCACTGGTGCAGGGTGGAAGGTATGATTTTATACTCGTGTATCAACGGTCATCCCAGTAAGACACTATAGGATACGTCTGAGTCAATCATATAATATGTGACTTCAGTTCAAAGGTCGCATATTTGAATTTTTAGGCATATCTTTTCCAGCGGTCGACTTCTTCCAGCATTAAAGCCTAAGATAGTAAAGTTGGTATATGACAAGTTATCCGTTGGTATGTTTAGAGCTCATCGAAAGCTCTTAAGAATGATGTTGAGTGATGATCATGGATCAATGTGGATCTGGCTCACTTTAATGGAGCCGACATAGCCGGTATAGTATATAGGTCTATCATGTCGGTTATTTTTAAGCAGCATATCATCTTGCAAGAAGGTTATTTTAGGAATTTTCTCCATCACGCTGTGGCATTGAGGACATGATATAGGCTCCTCGTCATGGGTTTTGAGTTGAGCTAAGCAATAATCTGCATGTAGTGCTTCACTTAAAGCATCACGAGTTTTCTTTAATATACGAAGTAACTCAAATATGGAAAGTCGGGCTGGAGTATTTGCAAACTATGCCAGTATATCAAAGTTATACAGCTTTTTAAGTCCTTGAGGTTGGTTCTTCTTTTGAGATTTGTCGAAGCGAACTTCTTCTTTTTCAAGCTGTTGTGGGTTTTGACAGACCTGGTTCTGTAGTGACAGGAGCTACAAGAGTCAAAGAGGTAGGAGGAGTAGCATGAGCATCTTCTTGGGCAGCCTCATAATTTTTTAGATATTCTTTTCTGGACCTAGTACCGGTCATGGCTTCTTCTTTCGATATTGGAAAAAGAAAAACCATATTGCAGGACTTGATTTTCTTTTTGGTATACCTCTTTCCGTTATGAATATTCTTGCTAGGGTCTTTGTACCCTAACCCACTGTAAGATTTACCGGGATGTCCTTGGGGTTGCGGAGGAACACGCAGTCCTTTACCAGAATTCAGACCTTTAACTTTTTGGAAGTCATATACAATCTTTTGCATAAAATAGATAGATTATTGGCTGTACTAATGAAATTGAGGTGATTCTTCGTCTGTTATACTATCTGATATTGTTGCAGAAGGAGGAGGAGGAATGTGTTAGGAACACCTTCGTATGCAGCAAAAATTTATTGTGCCCTATGCAGCAAAATACTGCCAATCATGCTCCATTGTTGGTGCGTCATGCGAAGTTTAGTATCAGTAGCCGAACTTGGTGGAAGTATGTTTAGATCCTGAAATTTGGTCTCGAAATGAATGCTCTCCCAAGGTCGATCTTGATCTCCCTCTAAGTGATGGTCCAGTAAAATCATATTGCATGATCTATTTTCTTGCTCTTATTGGATTTAGAACTGGAAGATGTTGCCACGTTCTCTAAGTCTGGTAGTAGGTCTGGATGAGCCCATATTACTTTACCTCGATGTGTGGTTATAGGTACCAGCCCTTCCGTTTGACTTACAGATGGTGGGAGATTAACTACTCCAATTACTACTCTAGGTATCAGACCAACGTCGTCGGGGACTTCTCGAGCTAAAAAATTGCCAAATTATAGAGATACCAAGTTAGTAGTAATAGTATTCTCTTCGTTATGAAGAGTGATTGCTTTGGAGTCTATCAGCTACTAGATCTTCATCTTCAGTATGTAACACGTCTTTGTAAGGTGATGTACATATCGGTGATACAAAAAATATTTTGGATCGTCTATTTTACCGGCCTCATCTGGTCGTTTAATATCAGGCAACTGGAGTCTTTTACTTTTCGTCAAACAATCAAAAATAATATGGATGTCATCCTCGTCAAAGAAATATTTCTCTCTAGGTCTTGGAACTTCAGGAGCCTTCTGCTTCGGTGGGGAGCGAGCATGTTTGGAAATATTCACAACAAGTACTTCTTCTCCTTAGGTGTTCCGATTGTTACTGTTCTTTTTGGCATTGTTGTTATTGAAGGGATGCTTCCCTTTATCTTCGGTACTAGGAAATTGTAGCCCTAGTTGACGGGCAACCTTCGCACTACCTTCGGCGGTTTCGGCTCCTATGATGAATGTCATTCAGTCTTGAAATTGAGTAGGGCCTGTCCAGAGTGATATTGTAGGCAGCAGATTTTTCTTGCAAGTGTCAATGAATGCAGAGTCTAGAATACCCGAGGTCAAGTTCAGAGTCGCTTGCCTGAAACGTTCTATGAATTCACGAACATATTATTTCTTCTTTTGCTTGGTGTCAATGAGCGGAGACATAGTCATGTCCATACCTCCATCATAGAATTAGGAAAGAAAAAGACACTTTAAGTCATCAAATGAGGATATGCATTTATCAGGTAGACTGCGGTACCAATCATAGGCTATGCCGACCAAGCACCCGATAAACACCCTGGTGAGGAGAGCGCCATCCTTCAGCAAATGCATCATTATCATATCGAAGTAGTTGATGTATTGACTCGGTGACACATTTCCGTCAAAGAAGACTATCGATTGAGGCTTGTATTTAGGAGAAAAAGGAACATTATTCCAATGAAGGGGATAAGGCTGTTTTACCCCTAGTTTTTGAAGCTGGTCTTTATTTTTTAAAATGTCAAACTGTGCATGAAGTTGTCGAACAGCTTCAAGAGGATCTTCAAGATGGAGTGGTACAGACTGGAGCAATATTTGATGAACGGGTACCACTACCGAAGGAGTTCCACCTCCAACATTGAGGGGATTAAGAGTTGGTATTGTCGACTCTTGATTAGGAACTACGTCTGGATTTGCATTACTTGGGAGAATTTCCACCCCCGGAGTAGGCTGAGCCAGAACGGATGCAGCCATTTGGATAGTGCTGGTGTAACATAATGTTGGGCCATCATTATTTGATGCATATTCTGCATCATGGTATGCATGTCTTTGAGTGCAGCCTCTAATGAGTTGAGGCGTTGCTCAGTACTTTTTGATGGGGAATCGTCTTGTTCGTCACCAATGGCGTAGACATTAACCTCTCTATATACAACAAAGGGGCTGGTGGAAAGCATTATGTAGTTAGAGTCTACACTATCGGTTTCAGATTCAGGTGGATTGCTACCCCTAGTCTCAGATTTTGAAGAATGAAGATTCCCGTGAATTGAGGACTCCTGTCTTCTAAAATGGGTGTTCCGATATATACCTTCAAAAGAGTCAACAAGTTGATCAAATCTTCTCTGACTGGGTGTCCTTGAAGTGCTCGGTCTTGAACATCTCATGCCACGGGGAAGACGTGAGGCCATGTACACCGGGACAAAGAGTAATTCATCTTCATGCTCCTGATTATCAGTTTGCTTTGCAGGTCAGTAATTAGGAGATGTAGTGTAAGTTGACCGATAAAACACAGACCATTTAGCTGACGCACGACAATAATTGATTACAATATTGTGGCAGTCGTAATGATGCTCGCTAAGACGCATCATGGCAAGGCCAGAAGGTTCCTTATCCTTACGCTTTTGTACAATGATTTCACGTAAGTCATAAGGAGGAAGAGTAGAAGAAGAGGAAGAAAATTTCTACCATCTTATATTTGGCATTTTAAACTTTCTACATATATTTTTACTTCCTTGCGTGTAAAGCATGGTGCTGACTTGATTGGCGTATGAACTTTCATCTCTCGAACTCTTGTTCTTCATGGAGAGAGAAAGATTATTATATTATGTCTTCTCTCGTATGTGTATACAAGCTGCATGTCGTAAAGGAGTCGGGTCCATTCGACGTATACTCTGTGAGGAAGAAGTAGCTGGTGTACTTTTTTGTGCGTTCAATTTTATATGCAAGTCTTACACTGGCGTACAATCAGTCATTTCAGAATGAACACCGCATAACTTGCCTTCAATTGTGTGCATAATCTTGATATTGGGAAGAGGATCCTCCCTGGCAAACTTCCCATTTGTATGCGTGCAGATTTTTTTCCTACTATTGGTGTGGATTTTGAAGAATTCCACCAAGATTTTTGGAGATAGTATGCTTGGGCATGCAGTTATCTGGACAGCAATATCTATAGGCTGTTGGCCTGATACATTACAAGAATTGTGTGAGGATTTGGAAGCTTGAGTGCAAACCATTTCCTTAGCATTGTAATGATTTTCTCTACCAAGGAACGAATGGTTTACCCTTCGCTTATTGTTGTACGATTTATTCCCTTTAGTTAGCACAACGACATGGCAAAGGGTTTTGTCTACCGAGTCACAAACTGGAGATAAATTAACGATGTTGTCAAGAGCATCCTCGTCGGGGGCGGACATAATGCCTTTTCCTTTGTTGGCAGCAACTTCAGGACAAGTAATGCGAGGCTTGGGTATCCACATCTTTCAGATTTTCCTCGACTTGGGTGCAAACGAGGGGTGAGCACTACCCCCAGAGTAGAACATATCTTCATATGCCAATTGGTCAAACTTCAGGACCAGAGTCTTTTGTGTCGAGCCGATCAACGCAACGTCATGTTGAGCTATCACTTTCTTATCAGAGAAGAAAGTCGTCCCCAGCAGAGTCGATATTTTATTTGCCATGAACAAAAGTTTATACAAAACTTTGTATTACAAATTATTAAAAGAAAAGAGTACAAAAGATCCTAAATAAGAATCTAAGTACAATTGTTCTAGGATAGTATAGCTCTATACTGTAGAGATTTTATCTGTGGTCGATCACTTTACTCCTTGGACCACACGACGATAAAAATAAAATGCGAGAATGTTACGAACAACTCGGAGAATTGAGCAGTGGAAAAGCCTTGGCAGAAACGGCACAACAAGCTTTTGTGTCTCTCCTTATGTTTTTGAGTGTCAAAGACTTGAACCTCACCTTAGAGATGGCAACGATCTCATATTTATAATGTTCCCATCCTAGGAACGGTTACTAGAAAGCCCGCTTATAGATTAGCAATATCTACCGTGTTTGATGGCATACGCGTATATTTTGAAGGCTAACCACCCACGTATGAGTTGTGGATTCACGGGTTACTGATTGCTTAACACGTGGCCACCCCTGTAAGGAAGACTCAAGCCATGGAGGTAGTTATTTATACAGCTCTTACAAAGAAAGTGGCATGCATGACACATGGGTTTAACCGCTCACTGTCAGTTATTGGTATAGGCATAATATTTGGAGAGATGTCTATACTGGCGTATATTTGAGGGGATAACCATGCAGGCATATTCAGGCTGAAGGACTAATGTTGGCGTACTCGAGATAGTAATATTATTGGCGTACTACTACTATAGTAGACATGTTGGCGTATTCCAAAGATATAGCATCAACGACGTACTCTATTTGAAATAGCTCTATTGGCGTACTAAAGCAAAGTAGCAAAAGATGACGTACTTGGAATAAGATAGCCATTTTAGTCACTAAACGATAACCTGGGTCTACGTGCAAGAAATATTCTATATTTAATGCCTAGATCTTCTCGATTGTTGTGTCAGACTGAGGCAGCTTTTAACGTGGCAATATTTAGCATATTTTGCTAAGAATTAGCTAGTTGGCGTATAGAGATAAAATAGTGCTTTCAGGATACTATGATTAACAATAACCCTAGCGTATAAAGGGGATTAGCATCTTGGCATACTAGGCGGCAATGATCTCATTGGCGTATGAAGGAGGAACATCACTATTATGTCACTACACGATAATCTGGGTTATGTGCCTGAAGATTTATTGCATTAAATACCTTTATATCCTCGATTATTGTGCAGGCTTGTCACTGTCAGGTTCATTGTATTTAATACGAACGAAAATGCAGAGTTTGTACGCCACTGTATTAAGTGACATTTGTATGCTTTTGAGATGTGCACACACAGAGTACGCCACTACTTCTTTGTATGCGGCTGTGCAATGTACATTGCATATGCCAATGATTTCTTGTACGTTGCTGAGCCCACTGTATTTTGAAGGAAAGTACGCTATCATTCCTCTAAGCTTATTATCCATTGGAGGCGTACTTTTTATGCTTCTATAATGCCATAATATAGTGTTGGGTTAGATTTTTTTCCCTATATGGCGAACCTCTAGGAATACGATGAGCGTCATCTAATATATCATAAAGGTTTATAGAACCAAGAAATCAATACAATATAGTTGGGCTTGTAGTATCAAAAGATATTATTTTGGTAAGTATGGGAGGTACCGGTATAACAACGGTATACTGTTGTGTAGGTTGCAGTATTTTCGAACCTCCCGAGAACAAACAGATTTGGATCGGCTCCTATCAGTGACATACCATTATTAACTTATATTCTGGCATTATGTCGCTAGAATACGATGGCATATTGGTTCGTCTTGGATGATCAAAAGTCTAAAATCAGTGTTTTGATCAGAATCTGACGATCCAGGTTAATTCGAGATTGGAATGGGATATATGTCTATTCCTGAACTAAATGAGAATATATCTAAGTATAAGAAGCTCACAAGGAGGCTTGTACAACTTTTGGAGAACATAATAGAAGGATTTTAGAGAGTTCAAATAATCTTTGCAAAAAATTGTTAGGAGAGTTCCATATCGATTTGTTTTCATGATTCTCGTGCTTCGATAACTATATTCCTTTTCATTATAATCATCTCTTCATCTTTAAGTAGTTGTGGTTATTTGTTGGTGAATTGGTGGAAAAAGATGTAGATGCGTCGGGTGTATTCTTCTAATCCAGTAATGGAGATTTTTTAGGTTCGACTCTAATCTTTCCATGGTTTTATCCCGTATTGGATGTCCACGTAAAAACTATGTATTTTTGATTGTGTGCTTGTGAGATCATGAGGTTGTGTGTTTGCATGTTTCTGTGACTTATTTCAATCCTCAAAATTTTCCTCTTATGTCTAGAATGGTTTCTTATTCTGCTAAAATCTCGAGCTCCATTCCTAACATGAGATTTCTAACAGGGTTAAGGTTGGAGGTGTCAGGTGTTTGATAGATTGACCGAGAGAAAAGATGGATGTGAAATCAATTCATATGGTTAACTTGAATGGCATGAACTATTACCATTAGAGAGCGAAGATGGAAGACCATATATTCATAAAGTAGTTACATTACCTCTCTTTTTTGTCAGAGAAGTCCAAGGGTAAAATTGAAAAATAATGGTATTTCGAGCATTAACATGTCTGCAATTGTATCCGACAGTTCATATATAACATGTATAACCATATTGCAAGTGGTCCAAACAAGGACTTTGTAGGACAAGTTAAAGTCCTTATACACCAAGAAGACCATCATCAACAAAATGTTTTTGAACCGATAAATGATAGCTCTTAAGTATAAGGATGGCATATCGGTTACGGATCATGTGAATGAGTTCACGTTGGGATGGACGAGTTGTCGGTTTATGAATGTCAAGTTCGATGAGGAGATCATTCAGGAAATTTAGTTGGTAGGTACTCTTCCAGGCTCGTGGAAAATGGTTCGAGTGTATGTGATCACTTATTATCTCGAAGTATCATGACCCTGGAGTTCACCAACGCGATGTTAAATAAGGAGATGTAGGAATATCTCTTCGCTCGTCTTCTTCATCATAGTATGAGGCAAGTCTCATCGAACCGATGGAGGAGAAAAGAAGGTATCCATGTAACAGGGACAAAAGCAGAGGAAAGTCCAAGGGTCAATACAAAGACTACTAGTGTTATCATTCTAACAAGAAGAGCCACACTAAAAGGAGTTGTTTTCTATGGAAGAAGAGAGAGAAGGGCGACAAGGAGAAGTAGGCAAGAACACTATAGTCGAAACATCAGCACATAGAGGAGATATTATTTTTGTAGGTAACCAACTAACGATAAACCTTTCCTGCGATTATACGAGATGACTTTGGGGCTTCAATGCATGTATCTCACAATAAGGCACTATTTGCCATGTAAATGGCAAGTAACTTTGGAATGTTAAATATGGGAAATGAATATGAGTGAAGGTGATTACCATTGGAGATTTATATATGGAGACCAATATTATACTGTTATTGGTCCTAAAGGTAGCTTTCCACATCTATGATATTGACTTCGATCTTGTATCAGTTGGGAAGCTGGATAACGAGGGATATTTTAGTCTATTCAAGAATGGTCAGTAGAAGCTTACAAAGGCATCAATAGTTATTGCCAGAGGAAACAAGAGGCCAGGTTTCTAATACATGGAGGGGAGAGCTAGGGGTTTACAGTAGGTGAACGCTGCCAACGATGATAGGCCTACTGATTTGTGGTACATATGGCTATGTCACATTAGTAAAAAAAAGGTTAAGATACCTTACGAACCGGAAGGTGCTTCCAAGTTTGAAGCTTATGAAATTGGAGAGAGGCTCGCACTATATGGGTGGAAAGCATCATATGATGTCATTTTAGAGTCGCCCATCTTTGACAAAATCCAAATTGCACGAGTTGATTCACTCGGACGTTTGTGGTCTATTGAAGATAAAAAAACTATTGGTATTTCTTCTTACAACTTCTATTGATGGTTATTCCAGAAGGTGTGGGTCTACACGATTAAGAAAAAGAATCTGGTGCTTAGCACTTTAAAGGAATTTTAGGATCAGTTGAAAGAAAAACTGACAATAAGGCAAAGTGTGTTCACTCCAATAATAGAAATGAGTACATAAGTCCTTTTGATTCTTACTCAAAATAATAAGAAATTTGGAACCAAAATACACAACCAAAGATGCCTTAACATAATGGTGTATTAGAGAGGATAAAACAGACACTATTGGAGAGGGTGTGGTATTTTCTTTCAAAGGCAAAAGTTTTGGTAGTTATTATAGTGCCTCGATCCCGTTGCTGAGCGCGGTATAGGATAGTGGCTGGAATAGCTGAGTCAGAATCAGAGAATGGAAAATGGAAAAACCTTGTCGGTATCGATTGATCGGGACAAAGAAACGTAGAGTCGTTCCTCGTTATGGGATAGAATCATTAGAAATTGCTCCTAAGATGCAGTGCAAGGTATCTTGGGGAGTAAACTCTATATAAGGGTCTAAGCCTCAAGACTCGTGCGTTGTTGGTTTTTGTTGTTGATTTTCAATGTATTTTCACTGTTGTTTTTGTGATTGTTTTCGATGAATGGTTTTCATTGCTTGCTTTTATTGTCTCGCATTTCATATCGATTTACTGAGAGAGAGAAAACTAGAGTTCTGAACCATTATTTTTGCCAATACAGGTGAGCCGATGAGCCGTGTCTAAAGTCCCAAAGAAGAAGATCTCTCTTTCTCAGCAATTCACCAACTAGTAAGTGACTTCGATCCTTCGATGAATCATTTAGTCATCATGCTTACAAAATGATCAATGATACCTAGAAAGAACCCAGAAATATAATGCAAGATAAATAATCATATTTTATTAACCTGTGTTGTTATAGAAGGGTAGATTATAACAAGTTCCGATACGGGCGGTAAGTATGGCGAGTTGCGGCTCAAACGAGAAATGAGAACTGTGGGATAATTATCAAGTTTCTATACGTGCATATTGTGTTTCTTTTATTAGTAAAGTTGCATCATATGCATGGTCATGTACAACTTGTGCACAAGATATAATTCCTCGGACGGTAATCCACTGCCAAAGATTCGTTTGACCTAGGAGAAATTAGAGCATGTGCAAGGTAGACGCTTAACCAACCATAAGTCCAGGATGACGCCAAGTCAATGACCTTCATGTAGACATATCATAGCTAACAATATCTTATGCAGGCTGAGTAAGTTATTACTCAATTACAGGGATGGCTGACCGACTATGGGTAAGAATCACCAAATTGTGATAATCATTATGTTTTCTTATGTTCTTATATTATGCATTGTTAAACTGCACTTAAGGCAACATAGCAAGATTATATTATAATAAATATTGATTTTATATATCTACTTAGTGCTAGCTTTTTATGTGAGATTAGTTGAGACCGCTCTCCAGTAAATATTGCGTACTAACCCACGTCTGTGGGCATCCTTAGGTGCTAAGGATTTAGATGCTGCTCGTGAATGCTGGCGGTTTGAGTCTGACTCTTTAAAAGCCTTGTACTTGAAGCTTACAAGTGGAGAAGAAGACTTCAGATGAAGGTGGTCCATGGGTTTTTCAATATTAAATAAGGGATATGATGTATCGAGCAATATTGTATCTCATTTCAATATTTTTGCAAGTTGTAAGCCAAGTCTGGCATTTTTATCTCGGTCGTTTGAGGGTTTTATGTTCATTTCAAGAATTATCAATAAAGCGCTATTTTTATTTCAATTGTGTATTCAATTTCTCTGAGGATGCTGCAAAATCTATCTTCAAATATCTGTTTTAAAAAATGAGCACGAGCATGCCTTATACAAGCGTAACCCCAGGCTTGTGTGGCGTCACGCCAAGCGAGGACGTACGGCTCTGCAGAATCGGGGTGTGGAAAGCCCAAGCGAGGACGTTCGGTTCTGCAAAAGTGGAACGTGACAGTTATTGGGGTGAGAGGCTTTATATATTATATATATTTCTCCTAGTAATCTATTATAGGGTGAAATTCATGATAAAGTGTGGTATAAAAAACCATCATACAGTAAAACCCCTCGAAATTTAAACTATTTTTGGTAATTAGAAGTATTATAATTATTATTTATGATAAGAATCTATGAATTAAGTTCAAAAGTTAAAATTGAAGAAATACTTTATATATATATATATATATATATCAAAAAATATAATTTCCCAATTCAAACTATTTTGTGTGTGTTTGGCATTATATCGACAGTATACCGCATGTCGGGATTCGGTTCAGATGTGAGGCCGGACAACATTAATAAATATCGTGTGATCATATCTGGACGTCCAGGATTTGTTATAGGGTTATTTTAGTATTTTTCTAAACCCTAAATTAGGTTTCTTTACATATTTATATAGGTTGAGGGGGGTTGCCAACAAAAAGCTCATACGGGAGATTCAATAGTACAAGTCCACAGAAAATCTAAGATAAAGTTCGTGCTTTGCTCTCAGGGCTTGCCATTCAAGATGGTTGGAAGAGGAGATTTGTTCGGAGACCGTCTTCTTCATTCAGGGAGAACATAATAGAGTTGGATGAGTGATTTCATTGTAATCTTTTACTTTCTTCTTGAGTTTGGTGAGAGGTTGAATTTAGGGGCAAAGGGTTCAATATATTCTGTGCTTAATCTTGTATCTTTTTTAAGTTATATAGATTGAAATTTGTCCATGTGACAAAGTCACCAAAAAATATTGTGTCATCTATCTTGGTGCTTATGTCAAACGTTGGTTCATTATCTTCATGGTGGTTTGGCATCGTTTTCGCTAAAATATGTTCCCAACACCTATACCTAGCCCACTCCAACCCATTTGAGTTCAAATTTCTGGCTCCGCCCTTGATGGTAATCAAAAGCTAGCCGATAGCTTGTTTGTGGAGTTTGTGCTCCCAAATGAATCTGAAATAAAACATAACTGCAACCTGGCAAAGGCCCAAAAGTAGCCATGACACATTTGGTGCAAGATGTATTTAGATAATATAAACCTTGTTGGGGTTTTTAGCCTTGGACACTAAGCAGATAGTCCTACATCGCTTAGAACCCTAAGTGTGTATTATAATATAAGACTATACTTTGTATTAACATGTGCAGATGGGGTGTGGTAGCCTATGTGGTTAAAATTGTAGGATATTTTTCTAGAGGTGCAAGGTTCAAATCCTCATGAAAATATTTATGTTTCTTGTTACGCATGCCTTTGTGGTTTTCCTTAGGAGATGAGCTCCAAAAGAGCTTAGGGACTCAGGCTCGGGCTCTTGCACGATGATATATGCAAGCGACTATACGAGGCGTGTTGTGTGGGTGAGTTGTGCAGGCTTCTAGGCGAGGTGTGCTGCGCGGGCGAGCTACGCAAGCGAGATACACAAGCGAACAACGCGGGTGTTCTGCACGGACAAGCTACGCGGGGTACTACATAGAGCTGTGCAACGCGTTGCGCAGAGCTGCATAAGATGTTGCATAGAGCGGGTGCTAAGCGGTTGTTGCGCAGGGCCCTTCGGTTACTCCAGGATAATAATCACCCATTTAGTGGGGGTTATAGCTAAAACAACCCATTTAATGGGTGGTTAACTCCGGTTTCAATGTCATTTATTAGGTCGAGGGTTTTATATATATATATATATATATATATATATATATATATATATATATATATATATATATATATATATATATATATATATATATTTATTTATTTATTTATTTATTTATTTATTTATTTATTTATAAAGAGGAGTACATGTTGTGAGAGAAAGGCCTTAGCAGCACTAAGTTTTATTTTGTCCTCTTTCGTGTTGTAGCAACTTGGTTGCAGATTCAATTTTATTTAAGAAGTCAATTGGTAATCTTCATTTTCTGTCATTGGAAGTATCTTTTGTAAGAGTTGTATTTTTAAAATTTTCACGTATTTTGTACGCCTATTATAACCTATATCCGTCGATCTACTCTCAGGAACCAGCAAGTTCAGTGTCACGAACTTCTGGAACGCTCATTTGTTACTTGCACGAACTCCTCAGACAGCACTCTTAACTCTTTGGATGGACAACACTTTGTTGCTCCAAGATTTGCTGCTAAGGCCTCTCTCACACAACATATACTCTTCTTCTTTTACCTTGGAGAAGCTCCAAGATTTGCTGCTAAGGCCTCTCTCACACAACATATACTCTTCTTCTTTTACCTTGGAGAAGAACATAAGTATATATATATATATATATATATATATATATATATATATATATATATATATATATATATATATATATATATATATATATATATATCCTAACTTAACCACATGAGTTAGAAGAGATATTTAGTTATAGTTTAGATAATATTACATAGTTAAACAACTAATTTTAAAAAATTATTTTTATTTTAATTATGTGAGAATATACGTACGGCTTAAACGGCTAGCTATTTTCAAGACTCTTTATAAAAAGTAGATATATTTCCATAACAAATTATAATTAAAATATAATCAAATATATAACAAATTACAATTAAAATATAAACATATATATAACAAATCTTAATTCAAATATATTTAAATATTTAAACAATTTTATAATAATATTAAAAAAAATATTTTACGTTCATTCGTGTGAATTTACTAGTATATATAGGAGAGCTAACCCTTAGCAGCCTACGACCCCATAAATGGCATTAGAACAGGATTTAACCACTCATTGGACGGTCACAGCAGTAACCCTCTATTAAATGGACGGTTGCTATCATGGAGTAATCGAAGAGCCCTATGCAGCAACCGCGCAACAGCAGCTCTACGCAGCACCCCGCAGCTCGCCCGCATAACAAGCTTCACGCAGTCGCCCACACAGGTCGCTTGGGATGCACGTCTCGTGCAGCACGCTTCGTGCAGTCGCCCTCATAGATCGTTGCATAGGAGCTCGAGTCCGAGTTGCTAAGCCCCTTTGGGAGTAACAAAAAACATAAATATTTTCATGAGGATTCAAACTTTGCATTTCTAGAAAAATACTCTAGCATCTCAACCACATGGGCTACCACACCCCATATGCACATGTCAATACAAAGCATAGCCTTATATTGAAATACATACTTGAGCTTTTAGGCAATGTGGGGCTATCTTCTTAGAGTCCAAGGCTAAAAATCCCAAAAATCCTCAACATATTTAAATATATTGGCTGGCGTTTCCCACAGTGAATTTACATTATGCATTAGGATATATAGATGTCGCGTACGACTTGAATCTTCCTGCATGGGTCAAACACAGTACGATACAGAATGAACTATACCTTGAATTTAGTACCATAGTCGATATTTTTCCACTCACACAATAACATCATCTATGCATCTGATCGCACATTAAAGGTCCTATGCTGACCTGGTATCAGTATATGTATTTTGGGTGTCTATAAGTTTATCTTCAAGAGACGACCTACATCTTTGTTTATGCAATTTAGGTGAGTCATTTTAAGATAACTGTGAAATCATGTTATTCAATACTATGCATTCTCAGTAGAGAATGAATTGGGAAGGAATTTGGGTAAGAATTGGTGTAGGGATGAAGGAATTTGGAAAGAAAAATTCTAGATCTAGAAATGAGATGAATGGATGAAAAGAGAGAGAGAGAGAGAGAGAGAGTCTCTCTCCTCTCCCCTATGGCCGGCCTTGCCCCCTTTTCCAAGTCACTATGAAAAGTCTACAATACTCCTTGGGGCTTGTCATGAAGAAATAACAGAAAATTTACTGTAGCAAAATAAATTTATATTAAATTTATCTAAACGAAATAAGTTTGAAAAATTTAGAAAAAAATCAGGCTCCGCCAACAGTGTTGGCGGAAAACACAACCGCTGTACACGTAAGCAGTAAAAAAAAAAAAAATTTAAAAAAGTGGGCCCCACGGCCAATTTTTGCCAACAGAGTTGGCTGAAATTGGGGGGGGGCCAATTTCAGCCAACTCTGTTGGCGGAATTGGCCCTGGGGCCCACTTAATTTTTATTTGGTTTGGTTTGGTTTGGTTTGGTTTGGTTTTTTTAGTTTCTTTGGTTTGGTTTATTGTAATTAGTTATATTTTTTGTTTTATTTATTTAGTTTAGTTTAGTTTTGTTTTGTAATTAGATTTAAGTAAATTTATTTTAACGAAATAAAATTAAAATAAATTAATTGGAAAGAAATATTTAGAAATATTATTTTCGGAAAATAAAAAAAAAGTAAATAAAGAAGAAGAAAAAAATTTGTGTCCTCTAATTTATTTGTGTCCTCTAATTTTTTATTTGTGTCCTCTAATTTATTTGTGTCCTCTAATTTTTGTGTCCTCTAAAGAAGAAAATAAATTATTTTAACTAGTATTTATTTGTGTCCTCTAATTTTGTGTCTTCTTTTTTTCCTGTTAACTCTTGTCTCTCAGTATTGTCTCCTTGTTAAACCAAACCGAGATCCCCTTCCACGTGAACCAATTCCTGAACCAACATCAATCCATAAATAAAAAAACCAAAGCAAAACATAATTCAAAACTAAACTAAATAAATTAAAATCCAAAACAAAAGTAAATAAAAAAACTAAATAAAAAAATGTTGGTTGGCTGTTGGCTAAAAAAAACAAAATAAAAAAACAAAATAAAAAAACAAAACCAAATAATAAAACAAAACCAACTCAAAAAAACCAACTACAAAAAACCAACCAAAACAATCCAAAACAAACCAACCCAAACCACCCCAAAAAACCGTGGGCCCCACACCCCAAAATCCGCCAACTATGTTGGCTGAATTTTGGTGTGGGGCCCACGGATTTTTTTGATGGTTTGGGTTGGGTTGGTTTGTTTTGGTTGGTTTAGGGTTTGGTTTGATTATTTATTTTGTTTTATTACTTTATTTTTCATAATAGACATAACATAATTAATTTAAATGTTTCTAAATTTTTTTTGGAGATCGAAACATCATTTTAAATCTGTGGGCCCCCACATCCAATATAAATTTATTTCACTACAGTAAATTTTAAATATTCAAAAATAATATTACCGAAAGTCAAATTTGGAGGTCGAAACATCGTTTTTTGACGATTCTAAAATTTTTCAAAGTCCGTCAAACGGTAAAACCGTTTATCCCGTAGTACTTTTCCATACGGTCATTTAGGCTCAAACTGGAGCTTGTTTCGATCTCCCAGTCAAAAGTTATGATACTTTAAAGTTTTAAATTTTATATTTTTGCCTGTAACATATGCGTCTTGTTTCGGATAAATTTTTTTTCTACATGATTTGTGTTACACTCGTCGAAAACATACAAATCGACTTATTATTTAACAAAAAATGATTTATAAACAAGTAGTTATGGCCGTTCGAAGTCTGCTCGACGGCAGACGTAATAGTCTTACGGCAAATTTTTAATATTATTATTTTTTAGCGTCTGTTAACGACGAAAAAATTTACGATATAAATATAATATTTTTAAATATAAACGTCCAATTCATATTGATATTTTTTTCGTAATTTTTTAAACTTTTATGTTTTAGATGTAATTTATACAAATTTTGATGCTTTGGAAACAAATTTCCGAAAATAATATTTCTAAATATTTCTTTCCAATTAATTTATTTTAATTTTATTTCGTTAAAATAAATTTACTTAACTCTAATTACAAAATTAAACTAAACTAAATAAATAAAACAGAAATATAACTAATTACAATAAACCAACAAAAAAACCAAACCAAAGAAAAAAAAAAGTGGGCCCCATGGGCCAATTTCCGCCAACTGAGTTGGCTGAAATTGGCCCCCCCCAATTTCAGCCAACTCTGTTGGCGGAAATTGGCCGTGGGGCCCGCGTTTTTTTTTTTTTTAATTTTTTTGCTGTTTTTCGCCAACACTGTTGGCGGAGCCTGACTTTTTTTCCAATTTTTTCAAACTTATTTCGGTTAGATAAATTAAATATAAATTTATTTCGCTACAGTAAATTTTCTGAGAAATTAATTAAGGAGGAAAGGTTCTAATCCAATTGGTTTAATTAATTAAGTCATCCTCCTAATGAATGGACTTGTTTGTTGGGCTCAAATCTAACTAGAATTAATGTTGGTCTATGAGTCAAATCTAAACTAGTTAGGTCCACTAACACAAGTCCAAAATCAAATATAACATCTAACAATAAATAAATAAATATACAACATGTACAATATTTAATAAATTATAAAATGATCAAAATATTTTTTTTTTTTAAATATGATAGTGACAAGTATGCGAGAGTACCACACAATGAGCAACGTCAGTTGACAATTTCCAGTTGGCATACATGGATGCATGATGGATATTATACGGAACAAAAATAAAAATGGAATAAAAATGGTGAAGTAAGCGTTGACAAGAAAGAGCAAATTGAGAAAACCTAGACGAGGAGCACATGAAAGGATTGGGTTCACTCACGTGGCTCCCAACTTTCGGGATCTCCAGTAGCAGCTGATCATTCACTAATACTAGGCAGTACTCGTGCGGCACGAGGTTAACACAATAATTTGAATTTGGAGGAAAAATATTAAAAAACCATTGACTTGAATGCAAATTATCCATAAACCAAATAGGCTTGTCCATTCTCATGGAGTGAGCAACTTTGTGTTCTCAGCTGAAAGAACTACCAATGTTTGGACGTAGCAATAGAATGGTTCGAATCTCATGATCGTTTTTGGATGTGTACAAATTGTACGATCGTTAATAGTAGTTCAAAAATTGAAAAGTTTCAAAAAATTTAACCTTTGTATATATATAAGATAAAATATTTATTTTTAGATTAAGATATTCTTTTTTCTTTTTTTTTTTAGAAATTGTAGTAATATGACCGTTACAATCTCAAAAAAAAAAAAAAAAATTAGAGTGATTAAAAAAATTATTACTTATATATATATATAATTTTTTTAGATATGTTTTTTTTATCGAATTAGAAACTAAATTTTCAAGGAAAGATTTGAATCGTATTCATTCCCACAGGATTTCTCCATCGTAACCAACAGATAACTACCCCACAAACATTACTGTTTGTATATGGTTCTTAAAATGTCTGAAACTGTCATGCTCGAGATCCAGTGGTTTAGCTTACAGTTGCATAAGCCAGTTTGAGGCCAGAAAAAATAGGCTTCCTCCCAGAGAGTGAACCATAAACTGTGTCCAGCAGCACCATCAACAGCCTCCGGGTTAGGGGGGGCTACTTATTTCAAAACAAGTCCTCCTGCACTATTGTTTCGAATATCTAACCAGAAGAATTTCCCCTGCACACCTGCAGCAGAAAACAAATGTTTGCATTATCATAGGCTTTCCTGGTAAAATTACAAAGTCAAACAGGAAGCCTGTTTTAATCAAGAGGAGGAGCTTACTTCGTCAGGTGAGCATTATTCGATTTTGGACCGAAAATCGAACCAAGATAAGCCGACTAAAATATTTGGTTCAGTTTGAAAGAAAAAAATCGATTTAGTTTTGAAATACTTAAATTTTTCGTTCGATTTCGGTTTTAGAATTTGGTCCAAAACTAAAAAACGAATAAAAGTTACAAAATTATGTAAATAACATCAATAATATGCATATTTTATATAAAAAATGTTTATATTTTTTATATATTTTAAAAATAACAACAAAATATATATATATATATATATATATATATATATATATATATATATATATATATAGAGAGAGAGAGAGAGAGAGAGAGGAGGTCCTTCTACAATACAAACTGTGTATTAATACATCTTATACAATTGTATTGTAAAATTATGAAAGTACAAGAAAATCCTTCTAATCTGGACCAATGGATCAACAATCAATGGTTCAAATTTTGTTTGTATCGATACACAGTTTGTATTTAAAAAATTCATATATATATATATATATATATATATATATATATATATATATTAAAGTCCAACTTTGACAATTTAAAAAAGGGTACAAGTTTGGACTCAACTTTAAAATACAACAAAATGCTTATAATAAAATTATTTTTTTTTAATATATTTAACAACATTTTCAACTTTAGATCCGTCTCGTTAAACAATAAAAATAGACCAACCAAACGAAACCGAATCGATTGTCTGTTCGTTTCAATTATGGTTATGACTAATTTTGATTTGATTTCGAATTTTTAAAAGTTGGATTTATTCGATTTTGACTACAGTAGAATCGAACAAACCGGACGCCCATCCCTGCGTCCTCAGATCTTATTTACAAAAAAATATCATTACTTGATATTTCTTTGACATTAATGGGTTGACCCCAGGGCTCTCCCAAACTCACCCTGAGGTCGTCGGTCCGCAATCCATGCTCCTTTGCATGTACATCTTCCACGACGCACGTGTCTGCTCGAAGAAACATTCTCCATTTGGGGTTATCCATACATAAGGTGGCATCGTCCTTCTCAGTATTTTGACCCTGCTGCTTTCCCAAATCGTCCTGAATTGCACGTCTCTTCTTCCTCGCGCAGTTGATGATATTAGGAGGATGGTCGCTTGCCACGCGAGCTTGCTCGGCCAAACCAGACTGACGACGTGTGAGCATAGCGTGTTGTCCCACAAACGGGACGGGATGATGAGGGAGCACCCTCCGCTACTGATCCACCTCCTACCGCAGGTCCCTTACCTGGCAGTCATTACATCCTTACTTACATTACACGTCCGGAAAAAAAAAAAAATTTAATATAAATTTATTACAAAACTGTAATATCTAGAAATTGAACTCAAACAATTAAAAAAAATAACTTCTATCTTAACCATTTAAGTTAAAACTGTTTAGCTATAAATATATCATATTAGGTAGTTAAATACTTAATTAATTTTTTTCTAAAAAATAATTAGTAAAATATTTAAATAATTATTTAGTTATTTTTTTATTAATTATTTTTAATTTATTTAAATTGATGATACATATATACGAGACTTATTTTTTTGTTTGAGATATTTTCGAGCCACATTATATTAATAGGGAGAGAGAATACAGATGTGCACTCCTAGCCACCACCGCATTAGAATACTTGCTGCACCTTCCTCTTATCCTGGCAAGGTGACCGTCTTCCCCTCCATCCAACTAACGGTAATTTCGACTAGTTCAAGTTTGAACCAAACTTTGAAACACAAGGAAACGTATGTAATAAAATTATATATTTTTAATATAATTTACCACATTTTTAACTTTAGATCAGAATTATTAAACAATAAAAATAGTCCAACGAAACAAACCAAGTTGGATCGATTTCGGCAAATTGATTATTGGGTCGATTTCGGTTCCGACTAATTTCAATTTGGTTTCGAATATTTTTTTATTATAATCGAACAGAACATACTGGATGTTCACCCCTACTTGGTCTTCGGATCTTATTTACAAAAAAATATCATTACTTGCTATTTCTTTAGGCACGTCTGAGGCAGAAAATAAATATTTGCTTCATCATCCCACAGGAATTTTCACAGTAAATTTAAAAGGTCAACAGGAATAGTTTTTACCAAAGTTCTAATCAATCAGGAAAGCTGGATAAAGAAAACAGCACGCACTTGGTCCAAAGATCTTATTTACAGAAAACATCATTACACAGCATGTTCTTTAGAATGTCATACGCATACTAACAAATTTGTACAAAAGCTTAAGATGTGCTGAGTTAGATTCTTGACTGTTACTACAGGTTACAATAATCAAATTCAAGGTGCTCCTCTTCCCCCGCCATATAAGTAATATGCCTAGGACTAGGACCAACAAATAAGAATCTACCAAATAAATTCACTCTGCTTTGAACGCTGCTGCTGACTTCGCCAGTCTAGAGGAAGCAGCAGCTTCAAATTTGGGTACTGTCAGCAAATTTCCACTATCAGACATGTAGAAGTAATTATAGTTGATTCTAGTCACCAGATCGGCCAAATGAGGGAAGTGTCCGACGTTGAGCTTGAAAGAGAGTATCTGCATGAATTCACATCACAGCTAATTATTTCTAGAATTACCGAACAGATTCAATCAGCTATTAGGCCATCTGCAATGGGGGTTTCTATCTTCCATATTTCTATGGTAGAAACATTTTTTAGGAAGAAAAAAAAAAATTCTCCCAATAATAGTTTCAATTCTACTTTTCATCTATGTGGCGCCGATGTAGGATATAGAGAAGTTATAATAGAAATTCTCCATTTCTCATCTCAATTAATATCGGACTCTACTTTCAAACTAAATCATTAAATTAATCTTTTTGTTTTCTGCCACGTAGGATAGAAATTGAGAACCATTAGAAAGTTTTTTTTTTCTTTGGTACAATTTCTATGTAGAAATTTTGGCAACTATGATAGAAATTTTCTTATAGTACAATGACAAGTAGGATAGAAACTCAATTTTAGAAATCCCCATTGGAGATAGTCTTAGATCAGAACATAGAAGCATAGTTGGCCAAGAAGTTACTCTTAGAAGAAACGCAATGCAGTCGTCAAACTGCTTTTCGATCCGATCCACTTCAATTTCACATCTTGCTTTGACAGCAGGAGCTGCTCCGCCACTGTTCAACGTCTGTTGTATGGAGTAGAAATCGAGTGCCAGTCCAAGAATATTCTTTATCCGACTGGCTATCAGCGCCCACTGCAGTTTAATAGAAAACGGGAGAGAGAGAAAAAAACACCAGCATGAGCAAAAAAACACCAGCATGAGCTTGCATTGCCAAGATCAGACGAGCACAAAATTATAATGATAAGCGTGCAAACATGAAATGAGAATGGAAATTTTGTTGGAATATATAAAAGGGAACAAATTAGATGCCGGCCTATTCTCCTTCTCTTCTATGTAAAGATGCCCATAATCAATTGAGAAATGAGTGATAAAATAGATATGAAGGTCACAAGAAGAAACTAAACCAGTTTATCTGGAGCCACAAAGCACTGTCGCTGTATAGACAGAAGGTAGGCCTCATGAACTTCGATGACTTCGTCAAGAGAGCCAGCAGAAGCCATACCAGTGCAGAGCTCAATCCAAGCACTGTGAAATACCTGCTCGTATTATCAGAGTTAGCCCCATGATAACATGATTATAAACTCCAGATGACACTTGAATGTACAAGCTAATACTTACTCTATCCATGACATACTGGTGAAATGCATCAACAAAATGGAGTAGCTTTTGCTCCACTAACAAGTGACGCTTATAATTATGTGTTGCACTCCTTCCCCCTTTCTGAAAAACAAGAATTTGGTACTGCAAATTAACAACTGCAAGATAGAGTTTCATAGTATGAAGTATCAGTGTTGGTTTGCTTTTAAATTAGGAAGCTCCAACCAGTTTAATTACTTCAAGGCTTGAAAGAAGGGAGAATTCACGATGTTGCAAACATTGTTATCACCATCTGTCCACAAAAACTAGTATCTTCAGTTCCATACAAACCACAAGAGGAACCGTCTTACCAGAAAACTAAACCAACACACTGGTTCATGTGCTTATGAATAATTTTGAAACTGAAAAAAAAAAAAAAAAAAAAAATCGCAGAACTAGATATCCAAACCTTAACCTCCAAGAAAAGAGTTTGTATTTATTATCCGCCAACAGTGACTAGGTCTTATCTATAGTCATTAGTCGTTCTGCCCAAGAGTCCATTACACAGTTGTCCACAGCTATCACACACCAACCATTACAGACACATCACCATCATACTAACAAAATATCATTTCTCATGGAACAACTTGGCACACTGGCAATTTCACATGAAGTTCCTAAATGTCCTTCCCTCTTTAAGAAACGATCATGTGCTCAAAGGCCGAAGAATAGGCAAGAAAAGAAAATGAATGCTTGAACCGACCTCTACTCATAGTTATAATATTTGCAAATTTTTCAAAAAATTATCTAGCCACAACTAAACAAAGCTACACGGAATCATAAATTAACCGTTGGTTAGAGAATTATGTGTAATCATCATATTTTATTCTCATAGTTCGCAAAACACAAATTTTGCCGCTTTCGCCTCATATTTCAGAACAGGAACTTTCATATATTTCTGGTCCCATGTCAGGGAGAGAGGAACAAACTCTCCACAGATGCTTCCCAATTCCCTTTCTTTTGATTTGATCTTCCCACAAGGAACAATGTTCGCTCCTCTCACCTCTCCATCAAAAATGACAAGAGGTCTCACCTCTCCATCAAAAATGACAAGAGGACCAATCCGACCGACAACTGATCCCACCAAAACCTTCATGTTGCAGCCAATTTCACCCTTCATGAACAAACTCTGTTGGTGATGGAGGCTCGTCATCTTTTGACCACTCTTGAAGTTCAACCTTGACGGCTACTACTTGAAAAATGGACAAGAGAAATGTAGTAAAATGGGGATGTAGATGTATATGAAAAAGATGTTGAAGTAAATTTTAGAGTTGTACTTCATCTGGAGAAGAAAGATGAACAGTGAGTCTAGGTTTCTATGTTTATTGGTGAAGATGACAACACTATTAGTGCTCGTTTGGATGAAGGTTTTGTATTTCTAGGAATTTATTTTCCATTCCTTTTCCATGGGAAAGGAATTTTTTTTTTTCATGGGAAAGGAATTCAACATTCTCATACCCATGTTTGGTTATATTTGATTGGGAATATGAAAAAGGAATCTTAATTTATTTAGTTTTCCATAAATACCCTTTCATGTTTCTATTACCTAAATTTACATGTTTGGAATAGAAGTTGAAATTTTGAAAGTAAAGTGAGGGTGTTATTGTCCAAACAAAATATCCAAGCAACATTCCTAGGAAAGCAAAACTATACCCAATGGGGCTCTTGGGAATTACTTTGCCACAACCATGGGAATATGAAGCCACTCATATGCTTCCCTAATTCCCAATCCTACACATACCAAACAAGGGTAAGGAATCTAAACTCATTCCCAAGCCTCAAAAACTTGAACCAAACGCCACCTTAATGGGGGAAGGGTTGTTTTTGGTTTGATTCTTTCCTATATTTTCAATTTTATAATTTGCTGCTTTTAAAGAGGATTTATTCTAATAATATACTCTCTACACCTCCCGAACATTTTCTAATAATTTATTTTAAAATTAACATGCTAATATTCTAGAAAAGATGGAGTTGGATATAGAGCATAAGAAAGCTTTATACACGAACTCACAACATTATAGTCAATTGTTGTTGTCAAATTCCTAGTCAAGACAATCATAAGCATGATACGGCCATGCCTTAAGTAGCTATGAGCATGAGAGGTCCATGTGCATGGGTGGCGAGTCAGATCAGACTCGATTCAAGTTTGATTTCATTTAGAGAGTGGCTCTTTGAGACATTTGGTTTAATTATGGTTAATTTTGGATATTACGTTATTTATTTTGGGCTTGGTTCATCATGGCTCATAAGCTTCATTCCTCAATAGTTAGTACAATTTTGTATAACATCATATTTTTATATATAGGTATTGTAATACTACTTTGTTCATCAAGCACTTCCCTAGTCCTTATAATCATGTTGAAAAAATAGAATAGCCACATCAATCATCTCTTCTAAACATATTCAATCATCAATAAAAGCATATTATATACTAAGTTTTCTGGTTCTCATTTTCTTTAAACAATCAAAACTTGAGAAATCCTATTTTTAAGATGATAAAACTATTGCATAGGTCTATACTGTTAGCAATCATATAAATACCGTAGCAATCATATAAATACCGTTCTCATTCTCTACTTAGTTTCTACCCTCCTAAAGAGAGAGAAACACCTTAGATTTTGTTTCACTAGTTGCTTTCTACCTTTACCAATTTATCTAAGTTAAATTTTAATTATGACTACATATTTCCAAACTTTATAGGAGAGTCATTTTGCCTTAGATACCTTGTAGATACCTTGTAAATTTCCTCATTCAATCGCCAACTTTCCTTCCGAGTTCACCTACTGTGTTTAGAAACTTCTGAATCCTTTTTGCTACTTTCTAGATACAATACACATTATCATACATAGCATTATTACTAAGTGAAAGAGCATCTTTTTTCACCCCCATCTAATATTCTCTTTTCACACAAAGAGAATGAATGATAATAAACCATATGGGTCGGGTTCATCTATGGGTAAGATTCAAATCAATCAATTACAATCCAAGCCGTTATATTGTCCAATTAAACAAAAAAAAAACCACCACTCTCTGGCAATAATGCATTAGCACCTTAGTGATGCGGTTGGCAAGACCGTGTTCGATCAAGAAGGATGGGTGTAGTGTTTTGAAAGGCCCATGCATCGATGTCGTAGGTGTACTCCTAGACGTATCATATCCTTTATCGCCTCGCAGCATTATGCGGCAACTTTGACACTCCTTGACTTAAACATGACCCATTTCCTATCATTGTTTTTCGAATCTTAAATTTAACCCAAACCCAATAACTTAAAGATATGTATATTATTAAATATTCTAAAATATAGTACAAAAGAGAAGGTAACGATCATTTTTTTCCTTCCTCTCTTAGTTTCCTTCCATTTTGCATCTGTCCTAACAAATCAAATCCCCTCTCTATCTCTAATAATGATGTTCATTGCCATGGGGCAACATGTAAGACTCCCACTCTCTAGTTACCTCACTCTTAATGTTTCTCCTCTTTGTTTCAAGCTAGTGATACTTTTAGGAATTGTTTCTAAAATAAAATTTTCAAGCAGTTGATGTTGGAGTCTCGCATTCCTGTATTTAGTATACACAAAAAGATTTGCATGGAATGCTTATAGTTTTTTATTATACATTAATCATGTCAATTGAAAGAAAACCATAAAATAATAGGGCACAAACCACAAGATTGTCTCAACTTACTACACATTATGCACCCTAATCCTAGTATTGAGTCCCCCGTCTTGGCATTTTGGTCCCCATCGTCTAAGCAAACTTGGTCTTCCTTAATTGAAACTCACTTTTTTTTTCCTTACTCATAGAATAAGAGATGCTATCGACTTGGGACATTAGAAGTTTTAGCAAAACATATTTGTATTAACCTAACTATTGCACACCGCCCCGAGGTCCCCGTCTCGCCGCCTTAATAAGCTCGGACGGATGAGGCAAAAGGGGCCAGCCTAGTAGGTCGGGGAAATTGGTTTTTTTTTTTTTTTTTTTTTTGTGCATGAGATGGCATCCCAAAGGAGGCCCTGGGTGTTGGTCGAGCAGAGGAATAGTTGCACAATGCCTAATGTTTGCATGTATGCCCCTTAAATTTTCATAATGTCAAGCCTAAAATATATTTTTTCACGTGTATTTTTCTTTATAAATCTCCCGCTATTTGCAGAGGCTCCCCAGTAGTTGTTGAAAGTCAGAAGACTTTGTGCATGTTTAGGTATCATGTTCATACTAGTCTACCGAATAACCAACCAAATGTACAACATAGTTGTTAACTACGCAAGGCGCACAAAAGTGGCTTCCTAGAGCCTAGGCGCATGGCACCCTCCTTTTTTTTATTAAGTCACACTTTTTGCCAAAAAAATGGGAAAAAATATTTATTCTATATTATACATGTTAAGTATTATATTAGTAATGGGCGTCAGTCCCACATCAGGTAGAATAATAGAGAGGGGTTAGCCTCTCCTATATATATGTAGTCTTCTCATCAATAAAAGTATATCCTATTATTATTCGCGTACATGGTATCAGAGCCATAAACTATCCATCCCCCTCTCTCTCCACAAAGAAAAAATAAATAAACCCTAATCCTACTGCAATCCCATCCGACTCTCCGCCTCCCACCCGCGAGCCATTGCTCTCCCCCCTGTTCCACCCGCCGCCCCTCCCCCCGCTCCACCCCGCCTCCACCCGCGGTCTCCTCCGATCCACCTGCCTCCCCTCTCCCCTGCCTCCACACGCGGTCCCCCCCCCCCTCCGCCCCCCTTCCCCCTCCACAAAATCCTAACCCTAACCCTAGCCACCATGTCCATTAACCCAAACCCTATCCCAGCCGCCTACCACAAACCATAGCCATTTTTTCTTCTAAAACAAAAAAAACAAAAAACAAAAAAGACCATGTTGGGATTCTCAGAGGTTAAACATTTATTTGTTTGCTGGAACTCTAGATCCCATATTCGGTTTACGGAATCTAACAAAGAGAACAAACAAGTGGTTTGTCTTGCGTGAATCTTTTTTTTCTTTTCTTACTTGATCTTCACATCGGGATCTCACAGAGAGTAACCTGGTTTGCCTCTCTGTCCTGACGTGTGTGATAGGCATTCACTCCCTACTTTCTATCCTCGTGCCGGTGCTGGCAACGTTTCTAGCGCATTGGCAGAGTTGATGAGATTATCAAGTCGAAAAGTTCATACCGACAGTCGAATACGGAATATTGAAGGATGACAAACACTGAGGCAAATAGCAGTGTTAAGGACACTAGTGTCGGAAACGCAATGTCGGGACCAACGGGCACTGGCATGACAATTTTCTCGAATCGACTTGTCGATCGACGGTTGGATGGACCAGAGGACTACTCGACATGGCGCAAGAAGGTCGAGAAGACGCTTAGGAGAATGCGGTTATCCAAACATCTGACTGACAATCCCCCAGCAGAGGCTGATCCCATATTTAAGCAATGGGAGAGATGATAGTCGACTGTTTGCACAGTTGATGAATTCAATGGAACCATCGGTGGAAGACATGGATCAAAATACGAATTCCGTAAAGGAATTATGGGAGGTCATGGCGGCGACGTTTGATGGCAAAATGCGATTTGTCCCGTATCTATGACTCGGTCGTTGGCATATACCGAGCAACTCAGGGAGACAAATCTCATAAGGACCATTACCGGACATTTAAGGCTATGACTGATGAGATCGACCGTGTTTTACCCCTCACAACGGATATCAATGAAGCCAAGGCCCAACATGAGCAGCTTCATGTCATGACATATTTGGCATCTCTCTGTCCTGATGCGAACTATGCGCGCTCTCAGATCATTGTTGGATCT